>JAOQMS010000006.1:34920952-34931864 GCA_027563885.1 Erythroxylum longipes
CTACTTAATTTCTTCCCAATTCACTTCAATTTCTCTCCAATTTCCAATGGCTCAATTCCAAAAATTCCTAATTTCATGTGCCTAAGTTTCCAGTGCCATTGGACAGTCAATTTCTCTACCGGTAGACCCCTAGTCTGTCGCTTAACAATTTTCCGGGTCTGAAAACAACTCCGAAAAATTCCTATAATTCTCTAAAAATGAGAAAACCCTAGTAATCCTCTCCAGTTCAAATTATCATTCACACAAAACACATTTTCTATAAAACACAAGTATTTGCACTTAAACCGGGAAATATCATGAATGCGTGTACAAGCATTTACATGTGCAAAAATTCACTATTTGCTACTTATGTGCATATATGAATGCATGACTATGTCAATATACTTTTAAACATTCCTAACCCGTTCCAAATTTACCAATTTACCCTTCCCATAAGTGAGGGGATGTTACAGGTAAGTCATTTGAAAGTGTTTTGTTGTTTAGCTTATGTCTTAGATGCATTTTTACATCGCACCAAACTTGATAAAAAATCAGGAAATTTTCATTTTTGCTTGCTATAACACTCAATCTACGGCATATATGCTATATAATCCTGTAAATGTCAAAATAATTATCAATCGAGATGTGAAGTTTAATGAAGAAGAAACTTGGTTATGGAATGAAAACAATGGTATAGTAGCAGTACCACCTCAAGCTCATGTTTTGGGAGATATTTTAGAATCTGCCACTACTGAACAGACAAAACCAGTAAGTTCTATTGATCAATCTAGCAACAACAGCTCTCCATCACCTCCTAGTAACCCATCAACTCTAGTAAATTCAAGCTCTTCAAATGAAACACCTCCTAGGATGTTACGTTTGTTAATGAAAATTTATACTTCCTGTAATTATTCTTTAGATGCATAGACATGGGAATTAGTTGATCTTCCTAAAGGAAAGAACATCACTCAGCCTCCAATAGGCATATAGAACGAAATACAATGCTGATGGGACGATTCAGAAACACAAATCATAATGGTTACTTATAGCAGGAAGGGGGTGATTTTAATGAGACGTTTTCTTTAGTAGCTTGATTTAAAATTGTGAGAACTTTCCTTGCTTTGGTTACATAATTAAAATTACCTATGTGCTAGTTTTATGTAAAATATGTCTTTCTAAATGGTAAGCTGAAAGAAAATGTGTACGTATCTCAACCTGAAGGTTTTGTTATTGGTGATGACAGCAAAGTTTACTGAAAAAGGCTTTGTACGGCATCATGCAAGCCCCTCAAGCATAGTACAATAAGATTGATGGTTATTTTTTGGAGAATGGATTTGGAAGGAGCAAAATTGAACCAACCCTCTATATGAAGATGCAAGGTAAAACTGATTTCCTATTAGTGTGTCTCTATGTTGATGATATTATTTCATTAGGGTCATGTGATTTTTGTCTTGATGAATTCAGTTCTTGCATGTTAAAAAGCATTACTTTCTTAGGCTTGAAGTGAAACAATGTCCTGGTGGGATTTTTATTTCCCAACAAAAGTATGCTATTGATTTAATGAAACATTTCAACATTCTTAATTGTAAGATTGCCCCAACTCCTAAGTATGCTATTGATTTAATGAAACATTTCAACATGCTTAATTGTAAGATTGCCCCGACTCCTATGAATGTTAATGAGACACTCGTTCCTAATGATGGTACTGGTTTGGAAGTGAAAAATACTTTCAAAGAATAGGTGGTGGTCTAAATTACTTGTCTCATACAAGAACAAATATAGCATTTCCTATGAGTGTACAGTACATCATCTCAGGGCAGCAAAGAGGATCCTCCGCTATATAGCTGGAATTGTTAACTTTGGAATTTGGTACTCAAAAGTATCAAACTTTAGAATATTTGGGTTTACAAATAGTAACTGGGCAGGTTCGTTGGATGACAAAAGAACACTTCTAGATATGTTTTTTTTCTCTTGGTTCTGGTGCTATTTCATGGATTTCAAATAAGCAAGAGGTGGTGGCCCTATCATCATCTAAAGCAGAATATATAGCTTCCACTGCATCAGTATGTTAAGCAGTATGATTAAGGAAGTTGTTATCTAATTTTCTACAATATAAAGCTGCTATAACTGTGATTTGATGTGACAACAAAGCAACAATTGTAATGACTAAAAATCCAGCATTTTATAGTAGAATTGTTGACAAATGCATGCCTTGGCCCCTCACAAGTCAAAAGTTGTGGCCAAGGTAGGCTTTGTATTTTGGCCATCTTAGGCCAAAATCTCTAAAGTCTTCAAGCATGCTTGGCATGCATTTTTCATGAACAAAGATTACGCACAGAGTGAAGGAATTTGACAAAGTCATTTTGGACAGAAGCTTGGTACTTCATCTATAAATAGAAGGCATTGTTTAAGACATTAAAAATACACCATTCCTTCCTCTCCTTCAATCACCAAAACACCATTTCTGTATATTTGATGAGTTTTAAAATCCTTTTATTCCAGCCTTTGTTCTTATATACATTCTCCACATATTAGTAAAATTGCTTACCTTCTGGCCATAGACGTAAGTCACATTATTTTGCCTATATTTATCTTCGTTATTATTTTTCGAGCCATTAAATTCAACCGATATCTGATCCAAGGGTATTTTCTTCAACAAACTGGTATTAGAGCTTCTCTTATTGGTCTAACTTACCGTATGCTTTATGGTTGCCACTAAGGCAGATCCTCCACATCAAAAAATAACTTAGATTTTATTGTGAGTCTAAACAGGGCCCATTGCCTCTGTTTTATCTTATGAGGCCCACTTCTTTGGTTTTGTAAACAGAGTTCAGTTTTACTTGTGGGGCCCACGTCCTAACTTTGCCTGTGGGGCCCGCATCTAGTGTTTTCTTAGGGCCCACACCTAGGGATTTTGTGGGAACCGCATCTAATACTTTTGTGGGGCCCGCTTCTCAGTTTCATGTGTGAGGTCCACTTGTCGAAAAACAGTCGGAATATCAATTTTTAGCCATCATAACGATAA
Source organism: Erythroxylum longipes (assembly GCA_027563885.1). Taxonomy (NCBI): domain Eukaryota; kingdom Viridiplantae; phylum Streptophyta; class Magnoliopsida; order Malpighiales; family Erythroxylaceae; genus Erythroxylum; species Erythroxylum longipes. The sequence continues at coordinate 34,923,957 of JAOQMS010000006.1, forward strand.
CGAAGACCTCTATTGAAAAGTTTGCCCAGATTGTTAACTTTGGTATGTGGCAGCTCAAGATGCAGGCCATTTTAATACAAAAGGGTTGTGAGATTACACTTGATGGAGTGGAAAAAATGCCAGCACATATGGCGTCAGATAAATTCACGGATCTAGATAAAAAAGCTAGATTAGACATCTTTATTGAATCTCTCCGATGAGGTTTTGCAGGAGGTTGCTGGTGAAAGTACAACTAAAGGTATGTGGGACAAGTTGAAAGCTATGTATATGAAGAAGACGGTGGAAAATAGGCTTTATTTGAAACAGAGGTTGTACATGTGATGACAGAAGGTACATCTATTCTTTCACAACTGGATAAATTTGATTCTCTTATTTTGGATTTGAAGAATGTAGATGTAAAAATTGAGGATGAAGATCAAGCCATATTGTTGTTATGTTCCCTTCCCCAGTCCTTTAAATATTTTTGTGATATTATGATTTATGGGAAAGAGTCAGTCTCATATAATAGTATCAAGTTTGCATTAAAGTAACAAGAGCAGATTGATAGGGACATCACTAAGAAGACTAGTGGAAGTCAGGTAGAGGGACTACTCGTATGGGGTAGATCTGAAAGTAGACATTTTGAAAGAAGTAGATCCAAAGCAGGTCAAAATCCAGACATAGAAATAAAATTTGAAATTATTGCAAGAAAAAGGGGCATATAAAGGCTAACTGATATAAATTGAAATATAAGGAGAAAAATAAAGCCGAGTAGAATAACAGCAACACCACCGAAGCTAATGTAGAGGCATATGAGAATGAGGGAATTATCTTTGTAACCATAGAAGATAAAGTCAGGTCTAATAAGGAGTGGATTTTAGATTCGGGTTGTTCTTACCATATGAGTCCCGATAGGGAGTGTTTTTCCACTTATGAGTCATTAGATGTTGGAATTGTTTTGATGGGTAATAATGTTACCTGTAAAGTTACTGTTAAAGGTACAGTCCGGATCAAAATGTATGATGGTATCATTAGAACACTCTCTGACGTTAGACATCTTCCTGATTTGAAGAAAAATCTCATCTCTTTGGGCACTCTCGATTCTTAAGGGTGTAAGTTCTCAGCTAAAGGTGGAGTTTTAAAATTTTCTAAAGGTGCTCTTATATTGATGAAAGCTTGCAGGTCTGGTAGTTTGTATGTTTTGTAGGGATCTACGGTAACAGGTGCTGTAGCAGTCTCTATTGATGATGACATTACCAAATTGTGGCACATATGTTTGGGACACATGGGTGAGAAAGATTTAACGTTGTTAAGCAAGAGAGGCCTACTTTGTGGTCAATGTACTGGTAAGATGGAATTTTATGAGCATTGTATCTTTGGGAAGCAGAAATGAGTTAGTTTCAGTTCTCCAACTGTTTACAAAACTAAAGGTACTTTGATTATATTCATTATGATCTTTGGGGGCCATCTTGTGTTCCATCTAAAGGTTGTGCCCAGTATATGTTGACTTTTATTGATGATTATTTAAGGAAGGTATGGGTTTATTTCTTGAATCATAAGAATGATGTTTTCTTAACCTTTAAGCAATGGAAAGTTTTAATTAAAAAGCAGATAGGAAAACATGTTAAGCGGCTACGGACAGATAATGGTTTGGAATTTTGTGGAGATGAATTCACTGAACAGGGCCCATTGCCTCTATTTTATCTTATGAGGCCCACTTCCTTGGTTTTGTAAACAGAGTTCAGTTTTACTTGTGGGGCCCACGTCCTAACTTTGCCTGTGGGGCCCGCATCTAGTGTTTTCGTAGGGCCCACACCTAGGGCTTTTGTGGAGATGAATTCACTGAATTTTGCAAGAATGAAGGAATTACTCGGCATCACACTGTTAGAATGACTTTGCAACAAAATGGAGTTACCAAGCATATGAACCGAACTCTTTTGGAAAAGGTTCGGTGTATGATCTATAATGCAGGGTTGACACTTGATTTTTAGGCAAAAGCCATTGCTACAGCTTGTTACATCGTCAACCGCTCTACTCTAAGAATATTTGTGCTCCTTTTAATTTCAAGACTCCGAAGGAAGTTTGGTCAAGTACTCCTGCTGATTACTTTACTCCGAGAATATTTGGGTATCTAGCACATATGCATGCAAATGAGGGGAAGTTAGAGCCCAGGGCTAAGAAATGTATTTTCCTTGGTTATGCTTCAAGGGTGAATAGATATCGTTTGTGGTGTCCTGATCCCAAGTCACCTAAATTTGTAATTAGTAAGGATGTTACATTTGATGAGTCCTCTATGTTATATCCTAGAAAAGAGTCATGTATTCCCTGTAATTTAGAAAAAGAGGATAATAGACAGAAATAGGTGGAGCAAGAAATTGGTAGTTTAAGTCCTTCACAGACGTCTTCTACACATCAGACAGATCAAGTTGATGAAACAGATCCTGATCATGTTTAAGATGAACCAGTAGAAGAAGAACATTCCATAACCAGATATAGACTAAGATGGGAGATTCGACCACCACAGAGGTATGCAAATTTAGTTGCATATGCATTATCAGTGGCACAGGAAATAGGTGGAGATGGGGAACCTTTCACATATACGGAGGCAGTTTCAAGTGTTGATGCTGATAAGTGGGTGGTGGCTATGAACAAGAAATGGAATCTCTAGACAAGAATAACACTTGGGTTCTAGTGAAGCCGCCAAAGGGTAAGAAAATTGTTAGCTGCAACTAGGTCTTCAAAAGAAAAGAAGGTACTTCAGGTATTGAAAATGCAAGGTATAAGGCACGTTTAGTTGCAAAGGGCTACAACAGGTATAAGGTGTTGATTTTAATTATGTTTTCTCACCAGTGGTGAACACATAGCTCTATCAGTGTATTACTTGCATTGGTTTCCATGTTTGATTTGGAATTAGAACAACTTGACATCAAGACAGCATTCCTGCATGGCAAATTAGATGAGCAGATTTATATGAAACAACCTGAAGGTTTTGAAGTTGCAAGAAAGGAAGACCAGGTGTGTTTGTTGAAGAAATCTTTGTACGGATTAAAACAGTCTCCAAGACAGTGGTATAAGAAGTTTGATTCATTTATGTTGGGTCATGATTTCTCGAGGAGCATGTATGATAGTTATGTTTACTTCCGGAAGTTAGATGACGGTTCATTCATCTATTTGTTATTATATATTGATGATACGCTCATTGCTGCCAAGAATGCCACAGATATTCACCATTTGAAGGCCTTATTGCGTGGTGAATTTGAGATTAAAGATTTGAGAGCAGCAAAGAAAATTCTTGGGATGGAGATAAGATGTGATCGACAAGCTTATTCTTGACCCAGGAGAATTATCTCAATAAAGTTTTGGAGAGATTTGGCGTGCGAGATGCCAAAGCAGTTAGTACTCCTCTTGCTAGTCATTTTAGACTATATGTTGCTCAATCACCACAGTCACAGGAAGAGGAAGATTATATGGCATGGGTTTCATATTCTAGTGTCGTCGGTAGTATTATGTATGCAATGGTATGTACTCATCCCGATATTTCATAAGTTGTTAGTGTTGTTAGCAAATCTATGGCCAATCCTGACAAAAAACATAGCAAGTGGTGAAATGGATTCTTAGATACTTAAAGGGCACTTCAAACTTTTGTTTGGAGTTTGGTAGAACCAGCAACGCTTTTGTTGGTTTTGTAGATTCAAATTATGCCGGTGATCTCGACAGATGCAGGTCTCTGACAGGCTATGTATTTTGCATTGGAGGTTGTGCCATTAGCTAGAAAGCTACTTTACAACATATGGTAGCTTTATCTACTACAGAAGCTGAATATATGGCAGTCACTGAGGCTATCAAGGAAGCACTATGGTTGAGAGGTTTATTCGACAAGTTATCTCTACATCAAGGGGTTACTACTTTTTATTGTGACAGTCAGAGTGCTATTCATTTGACAAAAGATCAGATGTATCATGAGAGGACGAAGCATATTGATGTGAAGTATCATTTCATTCGAGATACTATTGCAGAGAAGAAGGTCCTTATTCAGAAGATCAATACTAAGGACAATCCTACTGATACGTTTACGAAGGCTCTTCCAGTTTACAAGTTCAAGCAATGCTTGTACTTGATTGGTGTTCAATGTTAGTGAATCAGCCCATTGGGGCATTGCCGGAGAAGGTGGAGTAAATTACTAATTATTCAGGACCAAGTTAAGGTGGAGATTTGTTGACAAATTCATGCATTGGCCCCTCACAAGTCAAAAGTTGTGGCCAAGGCAGGCTTTGTATTTTGGCCATGTTAGGCCAAAATCTCCAATGTCTTCAAACATGCTTGGCATGCATTTTTCATGAACGAAGATTGCACACAGATTGAAGGAATTTGACAAAGTCATTTTGGACAGAAGCTTGGTACTTCAGCTATAAATAGAAGGCATTGTTTGAGACATTAAAAAGACACCTTTCCTTCCTCTCCTTCAGTCACCAAAACACCATTTCTGTATATTTGATGAGTTTTAAAAGCCTTTTATTCTAGCCTTTGTACTTGTATTCATTCTCCACATATTAGGAAAATTACTCACCCTCTGGTCGTGGAGGTAGGTCACATTGACCGAACCACGAAAATCTTTGTGTCCCGTTCTATTTTATTTTTCCTATATTTATCTTCATTATTATTTTTCAAGCTATTAAATTCAACGATATCCGATCCGAGGGCATTTTCTTTAACAAGAACTAAGCACATTTATATTCGCTATCACTTCATTTGAAATCTTGTTATTAAAGGAGCTATTGAAATGAAGTTTTGAGGAAAAAACGAGTAGGCTATAGATTTTCTTACCAAGTCTCTATCATTTGTGAAGCACAACAAGTTCATAATGCAGATGGGTGTTACTAGATTTAAAGCAAGAGGGGAGAGTTAAGAGGAGTGCTTCAAAAAATTAGTTGACTAGTTTACTTTTCTGTTCCTAGTTTCTAGCAGTAATATCTTATGTTCCTAGTTTCTAGCTATTATTATTGGGCGTTATTTTGCTTAGTCAATTTGCAAAGAAGTTTTCTATATCAAGTGCTCAGAAATGTGGGCTATGCTCCTAACTATCTTTTGTTAGTTGCATATTTTTAGGATTGTTTGGAATGGTGTAAGGAATATATAATGAGTTCCTGAAGCTTTATCTTATCAAGTTAATTAAATTCAGTACTTCATACTCTCAGTTAAAATAACTTTCTTGTCTTATCCTTTGTTGAAAACCAACAGACCTAAATCCTTCTTGCACTGTCTTATGACTGTTGTTAGGGTGGCTCCACCATTACCTTAAAACAAGGAGGGTATGGACTTCATATATGATCTAGTGATAAGTATATTGAAGATATGGTTACGCAGCGCTGCCACTTGTTCGATTGCTTTGTACATAGTCTGCACTATGTACATATGGGACTTCTGAGAGTAATATAAAAATTACTAAGATTTTCCCGCAAGTCCCATGACACAATTATTATATGTTTGATTTATGAAGACAATTATTACATCTATTGTAGTCTTATTGCCATTAGAAAATACCTTATTTCTTCCCTTCTATCCATCATCAAAGTGCTAAAAGAAAAAGAAAATAAAGAATGGTGCTTGTTGCATTATTCATCATGACGTTGTCTTCTCGTTTAGTACGATGATGTCTAGACACCTCCCTTGATAAATAAAACAAAGAATCAACATTTTTAAGGGAATGATTATGGATAGATGACAGTGATATAAGAACAATTTCATAAATCATAGGGCTCTAAGGGTAGAGAAGTAGATATTCGACTTCCCTATGTCAAAGATGTTATCAGTTCAACAACTGTTTTAAGTGACATGAAATTATTGAGAGTACAATATCATAATTTTTAGTTTTAGTTTTCTATTCAAATTTAGCATAAAAAGAGAGTTAAATGGAATGGCAAAGCAACAACCTATGACTAAATCAACCTAAATCTTCACAATGCAAAGGATGACCTATATCAATTCCCCCCGCCCTGAGAATCCTTATCTTTAAAGATAAAATTTGGATATGATTTGGCAATCCACATTTCATTCTTCCAATAAGCATCCTCTATTAAATCACCTTTCCATTTAATCAAAATTTTAGATTATGGACAATACTTTCCCTTACGAACAATTTGATGATCAATAATAGGTTCAAACTATGGAAGGATAACTAAATCATCTATGACTGGAGGAAATTATTTAAAAAGTGGAGTAACTAGTGGTCCCAAATGCTTCTATAACAAACTAACATGAAAAGTGTTATGAATTTGAGAACCAGGAGGAAGAGCTAATTTATATGCAATCGGACCCACTTTTTTAATAATTTGGTAAAGACTAAAAAAAATGTGTAGCAAGTTTTATTGAAGCTCGAAATGCAACAGAAGTTTGTTGATATGGTCGAAGCTTAAGATAAACATAGTTACCCATTACAAATTAGACCTCTCTAAACTTCTGATCTACTTGGCATTTCATCCAAATGTGAGTTTGTGTGAGATTATGGTGTAACTCATAAAGGATGGTATCTCGATCTTGTAGGTAGTTATTAACTGCTTGGACCCGAGAAGTTCATAGAATAGAAGCTAATAAATTGGGAGGTGGAACTTTATAAACAGCCTCAAAGGGAGACATTTTGGTGGAAGAATGAGTTGACATATTATAACTAAACTCAACCCAAAATCCATTCGAGCCATTTTTATGGCTGGTCACTTGTAAATCATCTCAAATATTGCTCCAGAGGGTTTATTACCTTAGTTTGTCCATCAATATGAGGGTGATAGCTCGAACTCATAAAAAGATTAGTTCCTTGTAACTGAAATAATGCTTTCTAGAAGGAACTCATAAATACCTTATCTCTATTGCTAACTGTGGATGTTTGAACTCTATAGAGACAAACTACACTAGTTAGAAGCCTTAATAATAACAATTGAAGTAAACGGATGCTTCAAAGTTATAAAGTGGTCATATTTTGGTAAGTGGTCCATGACTACTATGATAACTATATGTCCCTGTGATGGTCATAAGCCCTTAATAAAATTCATAGAGATATCTATACATACCCGAGTAGGTATTGACAAAGGTTGTAGTAACTTTGTTGGCTTTATACAATCAGTTTTGTAATGCTGACTGATATCACATTGTTATAACTTTTTTTTTACTATTTGGCATATATTAGGCCATAAAAAGCTTTCCTTGATATAAGAAAGTGTCTTATATGGAACCCCAAATGTCCTCTAGTAAGTGATGAGTGGCAATCCTCAAGTATATGTTGAATCAAAATGGAGGAAGGACTTAAATTAATCCTACCATTTTTTAAGTATAGCCATCGTGCTGCTCAAACATGCAAGGTGATTGTTTTTATGACAAATGATCATAAAAATAATCTTGTTTAATTTCCTCTTGTAACATTGGCCACTAATCCACCAACGATATGGAAATTGATCGAAAATGGAATTTAGTGTTGCACCCCATTTTTGGAGCCCAACATTGGATATGGGGTCATGAAGCTTGAGCATGGAGGGAGGCTTAGAATTTGGAAATTTGAAAAAAGAATCCTTCGGGTGAATTACACCACGACAAATCTTGGCCTCGCCGCGGCAAAAATCCCTGTGATAGAACCCATAACCCAAACTACTTATCTTACTAAAATGCAAATTTAAAATCCTTTAGCCACATTCATCAATTTAACCTAAAAACAAAATGGATAAGAACATAACAAAAAACAGTTTCTCAAAATCTTAATCTTATTTCCATAATCGAATACTTTGCAAAAGCATGAAAAATCATAGACAAAACCAAACATATATTCCATTAATATCAAAAGTAAGAGTTTTACAAAATTTTAATGGCGTTTCAAGCCACAATACATCATTTACTTCATAATCCAAAAATACAAAAGATACTTGAAATGTAGCTAAACCCTTAAAT
>JAOQMS010000006.1:34931964-34942445 GCA_027563885.1 Erythroxylum longipes
TAGAGATGAGGAGAAGGTAGGTAAAGTAGAAAATGGAAAAGACCGTCAAATAGAAAAGCTCATGATTTTTGGTGTTGTTTTCATCGATGGCTTCCTCTGGGCATCATCTTCCTCATGTTCTTCTTCATTTCCGTTGTTGGCTTCCTTGAGCATCATTGCTGCTTTTCCATTTTCTAGTATTTATTATAATAAAAGAAATGGACAAAGATGAATGCTCTATTGTTAGTAAAAGATTAAATTACAATATGGAATGAATGAAGAGATTGAGTAAGTACAAGATTGGGATACAAACAATTTAGTATCTGTTTGAAATCTAAGAAAGTGGAAAAGCTCATTTGGTAATAGACACTTGGTTGTAGACTTGTAGTGAGGATTTGATGATGGTGACTTAGACGGTTATACAGTCAGATTAGGTTAAAATAAAGTTGGAGATTTTGGGTTTGAGTTTTTAGAAGATTTTAAGCTACCTAAAACTAATCATGCTTAGGTGGGGGCAACATGAGTTAAGCCTAATCAAAGTTTTACATTGAACTCCAGTTGTAACCTTGAAAGTTTAACTTAGTCTATTATCACCATAAAAATTGTCTTAACAAATAAGGTTATCCATCACCAATATGGACTAGGCGTTGGGAAATTAGGCCGAGATTCGATCCCGTGGATAATGAAATAATTACGAAACCTTTTCATTTGATTTTCCTAAAGCTAAGATCACTAAAATTATATAAAATAATTAATGTATAAATCACAATTCGTACCTTATTTCAAAACCTTTTCTTATCGTATACTTCAATTTTTTTTCAAATTCGGTCCATCTCAACCACTATAGCTGCATAAGTATCTAGCCTCTAACAATATCCACAAAACAAGTTAAGAGAACTCTGCAACTGTTGCAGCCAGGATTAGGTAAGGAGTACTAGCTCCCATAGAGCTTAATCTTATTTATAATAGGTTTTGGACATTATGGTAATTTAATTGAAATTAAATTTTTATTTCAATTAAACTTTATCTAGAATTACAAATAATTCTAATTAAATACGTGTTTTACCTAAATAAGATCCAATATCCCATATTTAGTCATAAAGTTTATTAACTTTACACTCAAGTCCAACTTGATTAAAGCATCTTTTCTCTCTTTTACTCTTTCTTTATGTGTGGCCCATTAGGTTCCCAAATATATTGACAACGAATATAAATTACAACCTTAAATCATATTTAGGATTAAATAAATTAAACTCTTTTAATTTATCTTTAATTCTCTAATTAAACACACACACACACACACACGCACACACACATACATACATATATATAATGACATCTAGCAACACATAATCACCACCCAAAAATTTAGGAATGTCAAAGTGGTTTTGACTAACCTTTTCATTCATTATTTTTTTGTATAATTTAATCCTTTTATCATACAATGTCCTGATTAGACATAGAGCATGGAAATAATATATACTATATGCTAAGTCTAATCATATTAGTTCTCTACAATTAGCTATCAGTTCAATTAAGAACATTTGTAAACTATTTATAAAATATTATTCCACCTTGTTCAAGGATTTCTCAAATCAATACTAATCAAGAACAATGAATCATTCTCCCTAATTACTTTAAGGTGATGAATCCTATGTTAATCACTCAACTACCTCCATATAGTTTATACCACGTCTAATGATTATCAACTGAGCTATCCTTGATTGGAACAAATCATAAGTAGTATCAAAACATAACAATCTTTATACAAGATAACTTTGGAGATCTGAGGTCAAAGGATCACTTATACAATCATCACAATAAGAATTTCCATAGACATACAAGTAATGTTCCAAATGGATTTCTTATATAGGATCAGTTCAGTGAACTTGTCCTCTAATAGGAACCCACATGTTTGTTTATGTATCTCCATCCTTTAGTTTATAATATGACTACTTTCTTCATAAGAAAAAATATAACGTGTGTTAGAATTTTTACGTTCTATTAATATCTAGTCTTAATAAAACAATGACTAGCAACAATTTAGGGATAATATATAAATGCAATATTAATCTCATAATTTCATTTGTAATGTACAATTATCCCATGGATTTTATCATATATATTTAAATATGTATAAGATAAAGAATGCCTTTAAATTATTCTGTCTCTAAACTACAACCAACTGATTAGTTGTAGAGCATAAACTAACAATCTTCCGCTTGTATGAAGCCAATCGTTTAAGTATCTTATACCATATCACCATATGATGATCATGCTATTATTGGCACAATGGCTTAGTGAGAGAATTCTATAAGATTTTCTATAGTGAGCACTTGCTTAAATTTTATAACTTTTATCTTAATTATCATCATAATTAAGAACAATTGCCTAAATACATCCTTAGATCTTTAATAAAACCTTAGCTCCTTTTACACTCTAATATTCCATAGTACATTACTATCTTGAACAATGTAAGGAACTATTCTAAGTTCATTAAAGAAATTATTGATCCTATTAATAATTTCCACTAAATAAAAAATGTCTTATGGCTTAATTACCAACCATTGCTACATTAGAACCTTTCCAATCATAAAATGATATTATTCTAAGTAGGTAAACTTTAATTAGGATTTACTTCTAAAGTTAATATCCATATAACATTGAACTAAAATATCAACTCATACATAGAATAATGGATATCTTTAATACTTCACAAGTATCAGATATCTCAAATACTAAACATCTTTGGTACATTATCTATATACTTACACTTAGAATAGGTAAACAACAAACCAATCTATCTCTATAGATCTAATTCCTAGAATTAACTTGTTACCTTGTCATATCCAACAAGAGTTGTTCTTGCACAATTATATTTTCAACAATTGAAAATGAGAATTATTGTTCTCTAAGAGAAATATGTCTCTACATATTCCTACTGAAGAGGACAACTATTCTTTTACTAACCTTTTTGTAGACATGTTAATTTCACATTTATCTCCAAAACAAACTCTTTGAATTTATCATGAAAGTGATTCTTTCAACATCTTGTAGCCTTTCAACTATACATCAAATATATCAACAAAGACACTAGTTCTAATTAGATGTATTGTTATGAGATTTAAACTTTTCAAATTTCATCTTAATCCTACTACTTATCTTGAGAATGATTCTCTTATAAGTATACATTGAAAAAATAATTTGTTCAATAGGTCTATAAGATTATATTCAACCCTCTAGATATCTCATAACCTTTTATTATCCAATTTAGTTTTAAACTTAGTGGATAATACATGCTTCAACTAAACATCACGTCCTTAAATAATTAACTTTGACTCTTTCAAATATTAGTGTTCCATATCTAACATAAAATCTTGCTTATTGATCTAATTGGAATTATTGAAGGTAAGTCATTGAACTAGACATTGTTATAGAAGAAATAAATATTGCATTATTCAATATCTTATACTATATATTCCTCCTTACATAAAATCATACTCTTATGAATTTAGGGGTCTTTTAGCTCCACTTTTATTTTTATTATGGTTTTTAGTTTTAGTTTTAGTTTTATTTTTTGTTTAAAAATAAAAACTTGCTTGGTTGATATTTGACATATAAAAATTGAAAAAAAATCTATTTGTTTAAGATTTGAAATAAAAACTAAAAATAAAAACATGTTTAGTTTTATCATCCTATTTGTATTTTTTAATTATAATGTTATTTTAATAATTTTAAATATAATATATTTTATTTTTAAATTAATTAATTCTTTTAGAAATAAAATAAATGCAAATTTATATAATTACAAAATTTACAAATTAAGTTATATCATTTTAAATTATAATATTAAGTCAACATATAAAAAATGCATTCTCATTTAGTAAAACATTATATGAACATGTATATGCCACATTCTTGCCTACCACCTGTAACAATGTTGTCCAAGATAACAAATCCAACCATAAACAAAAGAAGACATGAAATGTTTGAAATAGAAACATGACAGTCATAACATAAGCTACATTCAACTCTAAAACTAGAAAAAGGGAGACAAACGGGATGGCAAACTCACACAATGCAGTACGAAACAGTATCACGAACTGTAGATGTGATGAAAAACTCACAACTTTTGTCATTCAAAAGAATTTTCGATACATTTTATTAAGATGGTAGAGAAAAAAGGAGGAGCTTGAATCAAAACTATTATAAATTCTACATAGTTTTTGACATTTGTTTCTACACTCGCATATAATAGTAATCCAACAAAGAAGAGTTTCCCTATAACGAAAAAAATCACTGGGACAAATAATCAAACATCTTGTAGACAACACTAAAACACAAAATTACGTGCATTGAAGATCCCTCAAATATTGAAAAAAAAAAGACCTTCTCACTTCCAATTCCAAATAACAAATTCTTGATTTTTCTACTTGCTGCTCTGCTGATGGATAATCACAGCTGAGAATCGCTCTTTCATCTAAAGATGCCTAATTGCTTACGTAGCTATCACTTGGTAATTTTATCTTGAAAGCAAGGAAGAATATCGGTGTGAATTATGTAGATGTGATTTATGAGCGAGGATCCTACTTGTGTTTGTTTCCCACTTCAAATGGGAAAGGAAGAAAAGCTAGTATAACATCATCTGAAAAGTGTGGTAGGTTTGCATTAAATTCTAGATGCAGAGAAATTTTTGAAAGCAAGTAACAGGAAGAACCCAAAAAGCAATAGCAACAAGTGAAGAAATAGAAAAGCATCTGATACAGGATGAAAAAATCAGAGCAAAAAAGATACAAAGACGTAGAAGACATAGAAGATGTTAAGCCTATTTTTATAAAAAAACTGTTTTAAAAACATACGAAAACATCTTTTTTTTGTTTTCGTAAAGTTACTATAGTTTTATTATTTTTGAAAAAGAAAGATGGCAATAAGACTCAACCAAATGTGTTGTAAAGCATGTTTCCTTTTTTACAAAAACGATAATAAGAAACGGAAGAGAAAAATGGAACCAAATAGGCCCTTAGTTATGGAGATATTCATTAAAGAATCTCATTCTTTATAGATAACCAAAAAATTTTAAACTCACTACATCGATCTCATTAAAGTGTTTCAACATTCTCAATGCTTAATTTCTATCTATATTTAAACAGTTTGATCTGTTAAAAATTTTAAATCATTATTTTATTTAATACATGTGACTATATCAAATAAACTCGTTAGTAATCTAGTGAAATATAAGTATCATCCTTTTATGAATTGTTATTCCATCCAACACATCACATGTATAAGATTTAACAATTCAATACCATTGTCATTCTTTCACCAAAGATTGATTTGGTTATTCTTTAACTTAACAAGTTTTACAAGTTAATCAAAAGGATACATATATCTTGTATGTAACTTTATGATTATCATCATATTGATTTAACTAACATGTCATAAAAGGGGAGTTTTGGTTATCCAACTTTGTATTCTTGCGACTTATGTTAAGCATAAGTCTCCTTTGATCCAATGCGTACAAACTATTTGTATAAAGTTGGATCAACTACTCAACAATCTATTTCTTATCATACATTAAACATTATAATAACGTTAAATCCAAATTCATTATCATATACCCTTAAGCATGAACTAGAAATATATATGATCATTATCATATCACATTTAGGCAAGAAAAGTTATGCAATCTTTTTTCTTTTAATGACAACTATTATCATACTTTAGTAAAGCTTTTAATTTATGTCTATGTTTATGCTTTAGTAGGCTAAATTAAGCAAAATAATTTCGTCAAGGTATGATACCTTTCAGCTCTATTCCATGCAACCTTTTGCATCTTACTATCATGATGTTGACAAATATCAGTAAATTTTGTCATCTATATAATGTTAATATATCTCTAAAACTTTAACACCAAATACCCAACAAGAATTAATAGAAAAATTGCATAATGGACACACACTTTTCTGTCTAATTATGCTTTAAAAATTCAGTTCTCTTAGTATCAACTATACTAAAAAATATAAATTCCTCTTAGAACAATAAGTAATTGAATATATCTCGTAACTATCAAATAAGATTAGGACTTTAATCATGAATTTAGTCACTCCTATGATTTTATTTGAAATAATAACCCCCATCACTCTCTGAAAATATTACTCTAATCTTTCCAATGGGCTATGATCCCATTAAAATTTAGTTGATCTTGAGTTTGTTCAACAAACTAATTAAACTTAAATTATATCGATAAAAACTTTATCGATCACATCTTATATGACTCCTAGATCCATTAGGTAACAACTCTTGCCAAAACATATCTTATATATTATTCTTAACCATACCTCTAAATGCACATGATCATGAGGCTTTTTTTTAACCAAATCACAAATTTAGTTAAGTAGAACCAACTATCATAAGATTAAACATATTCAGGTTAAAGTGACCTTGAGTTCATTACGCCAAACAAAAAATTCACATATATAAAACATGCATCCAATATATATATCAAACATATAAATAAAGTATGCAACTTATGCACTCATAATCAAATTATACACATAAAATATCAAGCTTTATTTTATTCTAACTATTGATCTTCATATTCTAAATTAATATTTTCGACTCCTTGGAAAAATTAAATTAGATTGAATTCATCGATTCCTACATAAATTAAATTCTTATTCCAAATATAAATTTATTTTGATTTGAAAACAAATTTCAAATGTAATTGGAAATTATTTTCGATTATCTTGAATCCTTTAATAAAATTTAATTGAAAATTTTTTTCAATAAATACTCTTCTTATTATAATCTAGCTTTGGAATACATTATTCCAATGTCCAAACACTCCATATTCAAGGCCTAGGATACATTTATCTTTATTAACAAACAACTTGATTCTAGATTTTAGGATAAGCTTATCCTAATTCCATAACCTTATGCATATCTCTGAACATGCCTAATCTTAATTATGTTTCCAAACATGCTCCTTCTTTAAGTTAAGAAACCTTAGCTTCCAAGACACTAAGCCACCGCCACCTAAAGCCATCAACTGTCGTCATCGCCATTGTTGTTGTTGTAGTTGGAGGACATTACCGTCAGCTGCGAGCTGCAGATTACACCACCAGTTCCTTCCGCTGCTAGGGACAATTGCCTCGTCACACCTCACAGCTAGCCTTCTCCAACTACAGCCCATGCCATCATCGATCAAAAAGTGCTCTCGTCACACTAGCTGCCCAGATTTTCTCCTATACAAGTCTCCTATTGCCACCTGTGGACATGGCCCGTGCTAGCTCCAATAGCATCTCACCGTCGACAAATTTCACGCGTGTGTTGCTATCAGTGTCCAACCGAAGCTCAAGCCACAATAAAGTTCTAGCCGACTACTCTTCGTATGCTCCTCACATACGACAGCCACAAAAACAAAAGGAAAACACCTAAACACAACCACACGAAAACACCTATATATACCTCTTCTCCAGATGCAACAGATCAGTCACGCCATTTACAAGATTTTTACAAACTCAAAACAAAAGAACTATTTGTTCATCTAGTCGCCATTAATCATCAAAAACCAAAGTGGGTGTTTTTAAAACTGACTAGGATAAGTTCAAGTTTCCAAGCTTTTCCAATAAGATATCAGAACAATGTGGGGTTACTATGATTTTACAGTTTCATGGAATAGGATTTTGGATTTCTAAAATCAAAATTCTAGAATTCTTAATTCTAGGTTTAAATTGTTTTTAAATCTGAACCTTTTCAGATTTCAAAACTAGGATTTTTAGATTTATCAAATTAAGATCATATTGTAATTTTAGGGCTTAGAGTTTGTAAATTCAATTCCAAAATTCAAAATGAATAACAATAAACTAATTTAATCACATTATAGAATTAAAGTTGACTCTAATGTCACTATTGGGAAATTGGGCCAGGATCTAACTCCACATACAACAGAATAATTACAAAACTCTTTCTTTTGATTTCCCTAAAGCCAAGATCACTAAAATTCTATAAAATGATTAATTCATAAATCATAATAAAGTAAAAATCATAATTCGTACCTTATTATGAAGTTTGATTTCCTTTTTTGTTGTATCCCTCAAATTGTTTCCAAAATTGGTCCATCTTAATCATCGTAACCACTAATGTCTATCCTCTAATAGTATCTACAAAACAAGTTGAGAGAACTCTAAAACTATTGCAGAGAGGATTAGGCAAGGATTTTTAATTAAATATTTAAACTTAATTGGAATTACAAATAATTTTTAATTAAATACCAGTTATGCTTATTTAATGATAAAGTTCCTTAAACTTTACAATCAAGTCCAACTTGTTTAAAATATCTTTTCTCTCTTTAACCCATTCTTTATGTTCGACCTATTAGATTCTTAAATACGTTGGCAATAGATATAAATTATAACCCTAAATCATATTTAGGATTAGATAAATTAAACCTTTAATTTATCTGTAATTCTCTAATTAAACAAGTTATATCCACAGATCAAGATTAATGTCCAACAACACATCACGACCACCCAAATATTTTGAAATGTCAAAGTTTTTTTAACTAACCTTTTCATGCATAATCCAGATAATTCAATCCTTTTATCATACAATGTTTTGACAAGATATAAAACATAGAATTAATGTCTACTAAATTCTAAGCCAATCGTATTATTTCTCCACCATTAATTATTGATTCAATGAATAACCTAAGTAAACTATTTATAGAACTTCATTCCACCTTAGCCAAGGATTACTTTAGGCTATGCTTGGTTGGGGGTTTATTAATGGAATGTAATATTATTCTATTGTTTGGGAGGAGAATTTATAATTGAATGGAAAGGAATGAGATGAAAGAGGAGGGTTTCATATTACATCTTATTCCATCTTAAACAGTAAAAATGAGAAACCTCCTATTTAGGGGGTTTAAGATGGAATGATAAATAATAAACAACTTTTCACTAGATTACATTATAAACCCCTTCTTTCAAACAATATTTTACTATATTACATTATGAACCCTTTCATCTATCCCAAACAACAATTTTCTAATATTACATCCATTTCCATTCCATTTTATTAAAAATCTTATGCCCAACGAAACATAGCCTTAGGGTGATGAATCCTCTTTCGATTACTCAATTACCTCTATATAGTTCATATTACATCCAATAACCATCAACTGACCTATCCTTGATCAAAATAGGTGATAAGTAGTATTAAAATATGGAAATCCATATATAAGATAACTTTGTAGATCTTAAGTCAAATGACCACTTATACAATCATTACAATGAGAATTTTCATAGACATACAAGTAATATTCTAAATGGATTTCTCACATAGCGTCAGTTCGGTGAACTTGTTCTCTAACAAACACTCATACATTTATTTAAGTATCTTTATACCTTAGTTTATGAGATTGAATACTTTCTTCATAAGGAAAACCATTAAGTGTGCTAGTCTTTTTGTGTTTTATTGATGTCCAGTCTTAATAAAATAATGACTAAAAATAATTTAAGAATAATACGTAAATGCAATATAAATCTCATAATTATAATCTCATCATAATTTTATTTACAATGTACAGTTATCCCAGACGTTATCATATACATTTAAAGATATATATAAGATAAAAATGTCTTTAAATTATTTTGTTATTAAATTACAACCAACCGATTGGTTGTAAGACATAAGCCAACACTAGGAGTATATCACTATTTCTCTGCTGATATGGACATTATCCAACGCTTGTGTTTTATGTTGCGTGTCTCATTTTTTCTTCATGTACAAGAGCATGGGCTCTGACTCATGTCCCAAACCATGTTATCTTTCAAAAAAATATTTTACCACACCAATACACATGTATTCTAGCACGTCTTCACCTCTACATTCCAAAGAAAAGTACGACTTATCATGTAATTAGAGCAAAACCTTTAATTCACTATTAAATAATAAAAGATGATGTTTCTATCAAGTTAAGTTTAATATAACATATTTATATGTAAACTATATTAGGTACAATTTTACTAACATAAGCCCTTATCAAACTCAACATAACTTAAACATAACTCTAATAAGTTCTAGAATCCTTCTAAAGTTTGAATCTCAAATATGACTTAGAGCAAGGTCATGTCTTAACCTATGTATCTATCTGTGTACATGAGAACAGGCTTTAAGATACTCGTGTCTTAGATCATATCCTTTTTAAAAAAATCTCATCCATACCAATATGTTTAGGGATGTTAACGAATTGGACTGGGCCCGGCCTGGCTCGTTGAAAAAAATATGCGAGCAGGCCGAATACGGCCGGGGGCCGTGGCGGGCTGTGTCCTATCAGCCTGTGGCCCGGCCCGCCTAGCCCGTCCAAGCCACGGGCCGCCTACCGGGCCTAAGTCGACCCGAGCATTTAATTTATTTTTAAAATTTTTAAGACAATTTTAAAAAATTGTTGTTGTATTTTTAAAAATTCATAAATTATAAATTATGACATAATCATTTAT
>JAOQMS010000006.1:34942545-34963125 GCA_027563885.1 Erythroxylum longipes
TGTGGATTCTATGAAGAGCCGCATTCTGTCCTTCCAATAATGATAATCTTCACCATTGAATGCAGGAGGTCTTGTGATTAAGACGACTTCAACTATAAAAACATGTGATTCAGCCATAGATCTTTGTCCTCACTTTGTAACAGTGTTTCTTGGAAATTTCACTCTGATAACAATTGAAGTAAATCACTTGTTATTATAGAAATCACGTATAATGTGTAAAATACACAAGAAGGGGGGTTGAATTGTGCTAAATCGTCTAAGATAGTAATCTTTAAAAAAAACTTCTTGATTTTCTTGAGAGATTCAGATGATTACAAAACAACGCACTTATTTTGTTTGAGTAATGCAACAGTAGAAATAGTATCTATTCTTCTAATAACAAAAAAATAAAGAGATAAGGGTTAGAGAATATGACACTGTGGTTTATACTGGTTCACCCTTAACCTTTGGGCTATGTCCAGTCCTCAGAGTTTATCTGAGATTTCACTATCTCTTGCAACTTTACAAGTATTATTTCTCACTTTTAGAGCCTCTTCAGGTCTCTTTCACAATGTATTCTTTATCTACTATCTTAGCCTCTTCAGGCTTTAGCCTTCCCTTTCACTTAGAAAGATATTGTTTGAGTTTTCTAAACTCACGTTACAGGTGATCTTGATCTCTCTTCTTCCTTCTTTTCACTCAGGAAATTTTACAGTATAGTCACTTGATCATAGAATTATTTCGTGTAAGTAAAGAGTTGAGACTTGAAAGTTAAAAGTTGAAAATTGTTTTGTCTATAACTACAACTGATATTTATAGTCTAATTATCCAATGGTCATCTTAAGAAAACTGCTTGTAGAATCTTCAGAGATCAGTTATTAGTTGAGTCCTGTAACTAACTCCAACTAACTAACTAACTGACGTTGTAGATTATTCTTCAATTATATCATCTTGATTTGATTTGTATACTTCGTCTTATGTCTTCACTTCGTCTTATGTCTTCACTTTGTCTTATGACTTCGCTTCGCCTTATGACTTCGCTTCGTCTGATGACTTCACTTCATCTAATCCGTTTTACACTTTGTCTTAGTCAGCTCTTGAATATCATCTTGATTTGATGATTTGTACTACTTACATTTATCTGCGCACTTAATAAACTCATCAAAACAGTTCACACACTTATTATTATTATTATTATTTGACTTTTATCAAAATAAATAGAAGAAGTAAAGTCTTCTTGACTTAACAATAATTGTTTTGGCTTATTTTGATATTTGGCTTTCTGAAGAGATTTGATTTTTACTTATGATGCTTTTCTGCTTATGTGTATTGGAACTGGAACCTATGTTCATTGAATGAGTGATTAATAGGCTAGGACTATGTAGTTCCTAACCGGTATGGCATGAGACACAGACTAGGTCTATATGTTTTATGTCATACATATTCACTTCATAGGTGGTTATGTGCATGTTAGATATATAAAACTATTCTTAGGTTATTTAGACCATTTTGGTGTGTACTGGGTTCTATTTGCGATATATGTTTTTTCTTCTGACTGAGTACATAGTGTACTCACCTCCTCCGCTTCCCAACCATACATGTTAATTTGTGAGCTTGAAGATCTGAGTGGTTCGTGCTATCTTTTGACATATTCAGGGCATTATCGCACGTGAGTAGTCTCTATTTTGTTCTTTTGTTGTATAGTGGCTCATGATTATGTTGATATGCTTTAAACATTTTGTAAATTAACTATTGACTATCTTATGGTTTGTAAATGACTTATGTGGGAAACTTTTTATGTTGTCCAAATGTTTTTTTTAAAGATATTCAGTTAACCTTGTATAGTCGGGTTAAAGGTACCATGAGTATTCTTAGTTCAGGTATGCGGCGGTTGTCATGGGCCTGATTTGGTTCCGGGTCGTGACACGTTTGTTTTAGTATCTCCATACTTTAGCTTATGAGATCGACTACTTCATTAGGAAAAACACAATGTGTGCTAGTTTTTTTTATTTCTATCAATGTCATCTTAATAGAACAATGAAGACGAAGAATTTAAGGATAATACATAAATGCAAGATGAATGTCATAATTATAATCTCATTATAATTTCTTTTGCAATATACAATTATCCCATGGATTTTATTATATATATCTAAACATATACAAAATAAAGAATACTTTTAAATAATTTTATCACTAAAATACAACTAAAGCGATTTATCATAGGGTATAAACTAACACCAATAGGAGTTGGAAGTGACGGTGGTACGAGGAAGACATGTTCAAAGCAGAAACTATACAACTTGGAAGTATAGTTGTGGCATATTAAACCATTTTTCTGTGGATTACGACATATGAATCCTTCGTCTGCACTTTGTTGTAGACTCAGTACTAGTCCTTTACCATGTCCAAATACTGACTTGACTTTGAAATTTTCAAAATTATATAGAAAATATTTAAATAATTTATTAGATGGAGAAGTATTCCTATTTTTAGAATTTATATCTTCTGACCATATAAACAAAACAAATCTTTTGGTTTGTGGTCATGTAGATTTTACTAGTAAAATGAGCAGCTTCTCCGTCTTTCCTCCTTTTGACTGCTGGTTTTGTGTAGCCGATAAGATGTTTGTTGATTTGCGGTTTTTGATTCCTTTTTTCCATTCCTTCAGAACTTTAGCTTATGCTCTCTGTTTCTACCCAGATATTTTCTCAGATCTAAGAGGATGATAGGCTCAAAGACAAGATCTGGGTACATTTGTCGTAGTTTCCAGGATTTGATTTTCTCGGTGAGTGTTTTTTGTCTTTTCTTTTTATGTTTTGTTCTTCTTTCCCGGTAGAACATGACCCGTTGGTGCGTGGTTGGAGGGCTTACTGGAACTCCCCTAAGCCCTCTTCACAGCACAAAGACGCACAAAACGTGACTTTCTTTCCCCTCTTCTTAATTTTTCAAATTTAGATTTTTTCCCCACATCGTATCGCTAAAGACTAACGCCGAGCAAAGAAGATTGCACAGAAATAACCTAGCCCTCCATTTCTTTCTCTGCCATTTTCGTTGTCTGTGAGTTCAGCTGGTGAGATTTTCTCATTTCTACACATTGTATCTCTCTGACTTTCCATTAAAGTTTTCATCTTTCCTTCTTGGCACCAGACCATTATCATTCATTTCCCTACTAGTGTTCCTTTCGTCCTCTTTTGATCCATTTCCCAATCAACATCAAATCTAGCTTTACACCCTTCTTTAGGATTATCAATGTGAAATCTTTCTTGAAACACTTGTGTCTCCTCTCTATGTTTTGGAGGTCAGTACTAGTCAAAAGTTTTGAGATTCCAGATTCACTTGGCTTTTTTCTTAGGAAGTGAATTTTGTTTACCCAAGAAGCCAACATCCATGTTTTGAGAGAAATGAAGTAGAACAGAGAGTTTGCTGCTCTGTATCCATCTATAAAGGGCCGATGGTTTTGTTGACATTTGATGCGTATTGTTGTTTTCTGACGATTTAAGCTAACGTTAAAGGGTGTGTGTTTTGAGAAACAACTGATTAAGAGGGCTAGAAAGGTTGAACGTGAATTGAAGAGAAGATATTTACGTGCATAGTATGTACCAAGCTGGTGGCAGAGGAGGAAGAAGGTGGAGGAAGAGCGGCGCGTGGAAGTGGAATACCCAATACCAAAGAAGTCGTCAAAAAGCTTGATCACACAGGTCCTTTATCTTACCTATTTCTAATACTGGCCTATACCAATACCTCTATCTCTGTGTACTTAATATATACGCCTGTCTCTGTCATATGTGTGTATATTAAATGCTTCGTTTTTTGTGTTACTTTTTGCGTTGTTTTTGTAGTTAATCTTTTTGCCTTATATACTATTCATCGTCTGTGAAACTAACCAAAATCATAGGCCCTGATATGGTGGACCTAGGTCCAACCTTCGGCTTTCTACTTTTTTTTTTATTGGCCTTTTCATTCTGATTGCCTTTTGTCAGTGTAACTGTTTTTCTATAGTAACTATTTCATAAAATTTTATGTCTTTATTCATTATCTCAAAAGGTTCTCCTTAATGTTGCCATGGTTGTTTGCACTTGGGTATTTGTGGGTCTGTTTTCTTTATAAGATGCTATTTAATTTTTAGCTTAAAGTAGCAAACTAGTCTTTAGTTATTAGGATACAACAACTACTGGTTGTCCCTTTGAGGGACAATCAATAAAATTAGAATGCTACAGAGCACATTGGTAGGGCCTTACTCAAAGATGACACGCACATCTCAAGAAATGGTGAAAAAAGCTGGGCAACATATCAGGTATAAGCAAAAATTTTGCAGAATGTCAGGTATATCTATCTTACTTTTTTCTTACTAATTTTGTGTGTTGAACTTGTATCTCTTAAATAAAGTTTGGTAGCTTCTCTATAAGTGATATTATTCTATTTTCCTTTTTTTAATAAAATTTTATCCTACTTATTTATTTATTATGTATCTAGTTATTACTTAACTGTTACGTTGCATGCCTCACCAATAGATGTGTCCTTCGCATTTATTGGTATTATTATTATTATCATTTTATTGAGTTTCTTATTAGTTTCAGTTATCTTTATTATTATTTATTATCATTATTTTATTATTAGTATTTTGTATTTGTATCTTTATTATTTGTATTATTTGTAGCTATTTTATTTGGTTTTGTTTTATTTTATTTCTTTATGTACTTATTTAATTTTATTTACCTCCACTCTTAACATGTCAGTTTTCATCTGCATCACTTTTTATTGTCACATCTGCATGTGGGTCTACCAGAAACAACCTCTCTATTATGTAAGGGTAAGGCTGCGTACTATCAGACCTCTCAAAACTCTGCTTTATTGCGTGATTTCAAACTGGGTGATGATGATGATGATGATGATGTACTATTAATATTGAAGTTGAGACAAACAAATTTACAAATTTTGAACATTATTTTTAAAACCAACTGGACCCAGTCAGGTGAGGGAGTCAAGTGTTAACCCACATTTAACTGGTCTTAACCTTTTTCTAAAAAATATATAATAAAATATAACATTGCATTATAAAAAGGAAAATGATTGTTATCATATTAAATTGATGTGAAATTTCAAATTATACAAAAATAATTGGCATATATATATATATGATATTCTTATATTTGTTTAGTAATATGATATTCGTAAATAGTTAAAAGTATTAAATTCTAGTTTCTTATAATGGATTCTACATTAAAATTATCAACAATCATGCTAAATATAAACTAATTATGGAAATAATATGTAAGTTAAGGGGTCGTTCGGTGATATTTTTAATTTTCTATTGTGGATTTTTTGTTTTTTTATTTTTAGTTTCAAATTTTGTTTCAAATAAAAACAAAAAACTATTGTTAATATTAATATCTTTATATTTTATTAATAGTGATAATTATATATTATATAAAAATTAATATAAATGATTTTTAATTAATTTTAACCTTTTATATAATTATTAATAAATTATCAATAAAAATTATTTTTTATTAAAATTATTTTCAAAATTAATTTTTATTTATAAATTAAATTAATTTTAATTATTAAATCAAAATGTCATGTGAAATTCATATATTTTGAAGATATTTTAAATTTAATTTAATTTATTAATAATTATTAAATTAAACTAATTTATTTTAATTTCAAAATTTAAATTAAATTAAATTATTTATAATATTAAATTATTTATAATTCTTATTAATAATTAATATATTAAATAATATATTTAATTAATAGTAAATCAAATTATAAAAAAAGAAACAGAAAACAAAACCATCTTTTTATGATTTTCATAAATTTTAAAAATGGGAAGAAACCAAACAAAAACCTCAAACAAACATATTTTTTAATTTGAAAACAAAAATAGAAATCTAAAAAAATAAATGGAAACAAACCAGCCCTAAGTTGGTTTAGTTATGGCTATACCTTATAAAATAAGTTAGTTTGAAGGGTATAATATTAAGTGAATTGGTATTAGTAAAGAGAAGCAGAGGAAATACAATACACAAAAAGTAGCAAAGGGGAAGCTAAAATACCTAATCGACTGACCCAGCTCAGTTGATACCACCAGATCTCCACGAGTCCATCATCACTTGCCTATTTCCCTGAGGAGATAAACACATGTTTGTGAGATTGCAAAACTACCTCTGATCATACCTTCTCCTTTCTCAAAACCTTAATTCAGTAATACTAGAACATTTTATGCGTAAAAAGGGAAGAACCTTACCTCATTTCAAACGACGTTATTTGGTAAATGAATGGGCTATTGTTGTAACGACGTCATTCTAAAGTTACTATTGTTTGTTGTCTTTTTAAGTTCGTTTCGTTGTTAACTTACTATTGTTTGTTATCTTTTTTTCTGAACTTTCTCTAATACTGTTCATTTGCTTCTCCGTTAGCATCGATGTCAACAATGTCACCTGCTCTAGAATCTCAACCCCCAGACGCTTCCCGGGAGGATATCAATTCCTCAGACACCATCGGCCACATGGCTAAGAAAGTCCGCATACGAGAGCGGGAGGAAGACCTACCCCCTTATCCTCCTGCTCAGAATTCCCTCCCCCATAGGTATAGCGCTGCAGTTACTGGTCATCAAACAACTGAAGCTATTAGCATTCTAGAATGGCCAGAAGAGGAACCTGTGGAAATTGAAGAGGGTGACATCACGATGGTTCAAGGCGAGCTTGGGCTAGGAATTGAACTTTCCAATTCCCTGAAAGGCAGATTAAACAAACGCTGGGAGAATGCGGTGGTAGTTAAATTGCTGGGTCGCTGCATCGGATTCAATATGCTCAAGCTCCGCCTTTATGCTATGTGGCACCTGATAGGTCCGATGAAAATTAGACTTGGATAATGATTTTTTTCTAATTAATTTTGTGCAGGAAGAGGATTACCTCCATGCTCTCACGACTAGGTCGTGGGTGATCCTGGGGCATGCCCTTTTTGTCCAGCCCTGGCATCCGTGTTTTCGACCATCCTTCGGCGAAGCCTCCCACGTGGTTTCCTGGGTCAGATTCCTCGAGCTATCTGTCGTCCACCATCATCCATCAATCTTACGTGCACTAGGCAACTTAATCGGTTGCACAATTCGCATAGATATAACCACCCAAAAAACACAAAGGGGACGTTACGCTAGGGTAGCAGTCGAAATCGACCTTACTGTACCTCTCCATTCTTTGGTGGAACTGGACGGAGAGCGCATTAAGGTTGCTTACGAAGGCCTCCCTCTAATTTGCCTTGCGTAGGGGTGCACTGGCCACGAGACCGCGATCTGCCCTCACTGGCCTTCTGTCTCTTCGGTACCAGGCGACCCCTCAGCGCTT
Source organism: Erythroxylum longipes (assembly GCA_027563885.1). Classification (NCBI taxonomy): domain Eukaryota; kingdom Viridiplantae; phylum Streptophyta; class Magnoliopsida; order Malpighiales; family Erythroxylaceae; genus Erythroxylum; species Erythroxylum longipes. Next base: position 34,949,871 of record JAOQMS010000006.1, read on the forward strand.
CCTCCAACGGATACTCCAACGGTTCTGCGCACGCCCCCCACCGCAACTCCAATTCCCAACACTGAATATAGCCCCTGGATTCAAGTCCAGTGACGCAGCCGCCGCCCCTCCAATGGTACAATGACAGGACGTGACAGACGTTCCCTACCCACCGCCAAGCGACCCCGAGGCTCGAGGTACCAAGCGCTAGCTGAGTCAAAGGCTCCCACTCGCAACCCGCATCCGACCCCAGTGCTTCGGAACCTTCTCGATGCACTGCCTTCTCCATCCCCCACAGCCTCGCAGCAGCCTCCAGTGCTTAAGGTGCCCATTCGGGGCCTTGTTCCGCAGGGGCATAGGCCTGCGCTTACGCATGGGCCGCCCATGTCTAAGGCTGGGCCTTCATCTGGCCAAGCCCGAACCCACCAAGCCCTAATCCAACTCACTAATTCAGTCCAAAGTCCTTCTAGACAGGGTCGACAGCCCACAGGATCCACCACCTCCAACCCTAATCATGTGGCCGTTTCTTTACCTTCGTACCAGGATTTACTTATCCATGATAGCTCTCTCGCCACTCATATGAAATAAGATAGGAACACTGGTCCCATGGAGGGGGAAATATCGAATGACGTAGTCCTCCCCCCCATTAACCTCTAACAATTTCCTGCCCCCTTCTAGGCCCCTTAATCTTCAAGCTACCCCAAACTCGGCTAATGATGGACCCACTGTCATTGACTCTCCAATGGACGAGGTGGTAATGCCTCATGCAACTTACCTCGATGAGGGATAGACCACCGATGGGGTTGGACAACCCGACTCATAGTATTTTCCTTCCTACTTGATTTAACATGTCAATATTCATATAGAATTGCCAAGGGACTGGCGGTAAGAACTTCCAGCCCATTCTTAAGAATTATGTTCGGATTCACAAACCGATCCTTGTTGTCTTGGTGGAACCTCGGATTAACGGAGTACGCGCACAAAAAGTTATCAGAAAATTGGGTTTCAATCATTCCTTTAGAGTGGAGGCTGAGGGGTTTTCCGGGGGCATTTGGCTTTTATGGAATATCGACACTACCATTCAAATTCTCTTATCTCATCAGCAATTTATTCATGTCCACATCACCTGGGCACACTCTTCTTTTGACTTCACGGCTATATACGCAAGTCCGAATTACCCGCTCCAATAATTCCTTTGGAAACATATGCGTCAAACTGCCAGGATGACTACTAAACCTTGGATTGTGGGTGGAGACTTCAATGCCAAATTAGAAAGTGAAGATCAATGTGGCGGATCCAGACGCCGCTCCTGTGTGAGCAATTCATTTCGAGATTGTATCTAATTCTGCCACCTTCAGGACCTTGGGTTCGTAGGACCCAAATTCACTTGGAGGAGGGGATAGCTTCGCGCCCGACTCGATCGCGTCTTTTGCTCTCACCCCTGGTTGACTTCCTTCCCGCATACGATAATTACTCACCTTCCTTTCCTTAAGTCTGATCATCGACCCCTCCTCGTGGCTCTTACCCCACCTATGCCTTATTTCCTTTCTCCTCGGCCCTTTCGATTTCAATCTGCTTGGTTAACCCATGACCAATTTGCCCAAATTATTAAAGACAATTGGAATCTGCCCGCAGTTTTTAGTGCGCTAGGGCAGCTGGCGGACAAACGCCAACAATGGAATTACTCTACTTTTGGCAACATCTTTCAGCGCATAAAGAGACTCATGACTCGACTAAGGGGCATCCAAATTAAGTTGGAAGAAGAGCAATCTAACTCTTTGCAAGACTTGGAGGTGCACTTACAATAGGAACTGGAACAAGTTCTCGTGCAAGAGGAACTGTTCTGGCATCAAAAATCGAGAAGTTAATGGATAGCACAAGGGGACAGGAACACTGCCTATTACCATGCAGTCACTTCAGGCCAACGACGGAAACTGCATTACACCTCCCTCTGCGACGACAATGGCTGCGTACATACGACTCCTGACTCGCTCCGACAAATCGCTCATAATTTCTTTGCCAAACTTTACACAGCAGACCTAGCCACCCCACCTCACTCTCTTTCTACTGGCCTTTTCCCTCCTCTTCCCCCCAGCGTTTCTCTTGGGCTGGCAGCCCCAATCTCTCCTTAGGAAGTTAAGAACGTATTTTTTGCCATGGATCCCAACAAGGCCCCAGGTATAGATGGCTTTACAGCTCTATTTTACTAGTCCCAATAGGATCACCTTGGACCTGATCTCAATCTCTTTATTCAGAAAACGTTTAGACACGAAGTCTGGGAGCAAGCCCTCAATCGTACTGCCCTAGTCCTCGTCCCCAAGGCCCCATCCCCTCAATCGATCACTCACTTCCGAGCTATCGCTCTCTGTTTTGTGCTATACAAAGCCATTACCAAATTGGTCGTAACCAGAATGACACCCTACCTATCCAACCTTATAAGCCCCAATCAGTGTAGCTTTGTCCCAGGCAGGCAAATTATTGATAACATTATTATCACCCAAGAGATTATCCATTCTATGTAACGGAAATCTGGGAAGACAAGGATGATGGCCATCAAGGTGGACTTAGAGAAAGCCTACGATCGTCTTTCTTGGGATTTTATCTACGACACTCTCAACGACATCGGCCTCCCGAATTTGCTGATCAATCTCATCATGAAGTGTGTTTTCACGGTGACCATGCAGGTCAATTAGGATGGAGTTCTTAGTGATACTCTTACCCCTACTAGAGGCATTCGACAAGGGGATCTGCTTTCGCCTTACCTTTTCATGATGTGTATGGAATGTCTGGGTCACCTTATCCATACCTCTGTGGCTAACGGCCAATGGAAGCCTATCAAATTAAGCCGTCGAGGCCCCTCCTTATCTCACCTTTTTTTGCCAACGATCTCTTCTTGTTCTCTGAAGCTTCGATTGACCAAGTTTCGGTCATTCGTGATATCTTGAATATGTTCTGCGCAGCTCGGGGCAAAGGATTAGCCCTGAAAATCTTGCTGCTTTTACTTCAGAAATATCTCTAATTCTGTAGCTCGTAATCTCAACAGAGAGTTGGGCTTCAAGCAAACAGTGGATCTCGGACGTTATCTTGGCGTTCCGCTGTTGCATGAAAACGTCAATAAACGTACGTACCAATATCTTATTGATAAAGTCCAACAACGCCTTTTGGGATGGCAAGCCAACCTGCTATCGTTTGCGGGTCGCACCATCTTGATACAATCTGTCATTTCTGCGCTTACTACTTATACCATGCAAACGATTCGGCTCCCTTGGGGATTGTGCGATGAATTGGAGAAAATCATGCGTAATTTCTTATAGGGCTCCTCTCCCGGCAACCGAAAGATGCCTCTCGTTCACTGGGATCAAGTCTGCCAACCTAAAGAAAAGGGTGGGCTGGGGATTCGTAACATTAGAGCCACCAATCACGCGTTACTTATGAAGCTAGGGTGGGCACTGATTTCTGATCCTACGGCACTATGGGTTCGAATCTTGTCTGATAAGTACCACTTCGATGTTCACAGCATCCCTACCTCTATTACCACCACTGGAGGCTCCATGGTTTGGAAAAGCATCAAATCTATCTGGCCTTATGTGCTAAAGGGCATGAACTGGATGATGTGCGACGGGTCCCAGGCGCGATTCTGGATGGACCCTTGGGTTGTGAACGTGGGCCCCCTTCTATCGCTTGCCACTACTCCAATTCCACATTCTGACCTTGACCTACGGGTTCAACACTTCGTGGACAACACAGGTAATTGGAAGTGGAATATGCTCCAAACCTTGCTCCCCTCCCATATCTGTCTGTCCATTGCAGGAACCTCCTCTCCTAAGCCCTACCTAGGAACAGACAAGCCCGTATGGGGCCCTTCGACTACTGGGCGATTTAGTACTGCCTCGGCTTTTGCTCTGATCATGGAACACTCCAACTATACTTTAGGTAACATTTGGAAGCCCATATGGCACTGGCCCAGACCCCAACGTATTCGTTCCTTCCTATGACTTCTTGCTCATGACCGCCTCCTCTCCAACCAACAATGCGTAGCAAAAACCTTACCATAAGTGCAGCCTGTCTTCACTATCATATGGACGAATCCTCGTTACATGTGGTACGTGATTTCCTAAACGTACGTAGTCTATGGCCTTCTTTCCCTCCCCACTCCCTATCTCTTGACTTTTCCACACAAATACCTTTGACTGGCTCACCCTTAATCTTCAGAATCATGGGTTAGTCTTTGGGCTTGAGTGGTCAGTTATCTTTGGTACTGGGTGCTGGTTCCTTTGGTCATGGAGGAATCTGACCCTTTTTGATAATCAATTCTCCTGGCCAAGTTCTCTAGTGACACTCGTCCTAAATTACGTCCATCAGATTCATCAATCCTTAGCTTGGCACCTTTGTGCCCGTCTTATTCCTCTCCCTCGTTACAAACGACTTATTGGGTGGCATCCACTTACCCCGGGCTGGGTTAAACTAAATACTGATGGCGCAGTTAACAGCGCTAACTCGTCGGCCACAGCTCGTGGTCTTATTTAGGATAGCTTCGGGGTTTAGCTTGGAGGCTTTGCACAGAATATCAGTCGGTGCTCCCTGGTCTTGGCGAAACTCTGGGGAGTCTATTCGGGTCTGAACCTTGCTTGGACCCTTGGCTTTCGGCACGTGGTACTCGAGCTGGACTCTCTCATAGTAAAGGACCTTCTGTTTGGTGCTTCATATCGGACTACGTCACTCAACCCTCTCGTCCTGGGCATTCACGACTTACTTACTCACAATTGGGTCGTTCATATGCGCCACACATACAAAGAGGGCAATCGATGCACTGATTGGCTTGCCAACCTTGCTATTAATTTGGATCTCCGTCTCACCACTTTTGATGTTACACCCGCAGGATGTGCCATTATCCTTCTCCAGGATATAGCGGGGATTAGTCTCCCTCGGAGGATCATGTAATTTTGTTTCTTTTCCTTGTAAAAAAAAAGACTTAGGAGAGATTAGAACCTCTTTGAGAACCCTCTTTATTTTTTTATTCAATACATTTTTAATTCTTAAAAAACTTTCCTAAAAATATTTGCATTATACTTTAAACGCCATTAAAGAGAGGGATGGCAGAAGTGGTAAAGTATCAAATAAAAATCTGAAATTAGTTTTATCTTTTTTAATTGCTTGTAAGTAGGCATTTTCACTTCTTGAATAATATAGCAGAAAAACATATTATGATCTGCATTTTCCTCGATGTTCTACTAATGCAAATTAGTTCTGCATTGTATAGTTTACTACAATTCTTTACTTTATTGCGATTCTTTGTCCTTATCTTAGAACTTCCCAAAAGTGGATTAGACACCAATAGGAATCTTATAGACCTGATAGGAACATGGAATGTTCACAGTATTGGAAAATCGGGATAAGGTCCTATCTCTACTACAACGGAATAATTATGAAACATTTTTGTATTTTGATTTCTCAAAAATCAAGATCTCTTTAATTATATAAAATGATTAACAATTAAATCATAATAAAGTATGAATCTTAATTCATACCTTATTTTGAAGCTTAATTATATTCTTTTCGTATTCCTCGAACCATTTTCGAAACTGGTTCATCTCAACCACCGTAGCCTCACAAGTGCTGGGCCTCTAACAATATCAACAAAACATGTTGAGAGAACTTTGTAACTCTTACATAGTGCTAGCTTCATTAGAGCTTAAGCCTATTTATAATAAGTTTTGGACATTTTAGTAATTTAATTAAAATTAAATTCTAATTTTAAATAAACTTTAATTGCAATTACAATTAATTCTAATTAAATATCAAGTATGCCTAAGATTCAATATCTCATATTGATCCTTATTTATTAAATATCTCATATTTAATCATAAAGTTTCCTAAACTTTACAATCAAGTCCAACTTGATTAAAATATCTTTGCTCTCTTCAACCCGTTCTTTATGTGAGACTCATTAAGTTTCCAAATATGTTAAAAATGAATATAAATTATAACCCTAAATTATATTTAGGATTGGATAAATTAAACTCCTTTAATTTATCTTTAGTTCTCTAATTAATCAATTTATATCCATATATCAAGATTGGTGTATAGCAACATATCATGACTACCGAAATATCTAAGAATGTCAAAGTGGTTTTGACAAACCTTTCCATGCATAACTCTTTTGTATAATTCAATCCTTTTATTATACAATTTTTTGATTAAGTATAGAGCATGGAATTAATGTCTACTTAATTTTGAGACCAATCATATTAGTTCTCTACCATTAGCTACTAATTCAATTAACGACATTTGTAAACTATTAAAAAACTTCATTCTACCTTGGCTAAGGATTTTCCAAATCAATACTAATTGAAAACAACAGAACATTCTCCCTAATTACTTTAGGATAATGAATCATCTCTTGATCACTCAGTTACCTCCATATAGTTCATGCTACATCTAATGACTATCGACTGAACTACCCACACGTTTGTTTAATTATCGACTACTTCCTTTATTAGGAAACAAACGTGTGCTAGTTTTTTAAATTTTATTAATGAACAGTCTTAATAGAACAATGAATAGGAACAATTTAGAGATAATACATAAATACTATATGAATCTCATTATTATAATTTCATCATTAATTCATTTACGATATATAATTATCTTATAAACTTTATCACATACATCTAAATATGCACAAGATAAAAAATGCCTTTAAATATTTTGTCCCTAAATTATAAACAACCAATTGATTATAGTACATAAACCAACAATCTCCCACTTTCACCAAGTCAAATCATTTAAGTATCATATACCATGTCATCATATAACAATCATGCTGTTGTTGGGACTGTGACTTAATGAGATAATTCTACCACATTCTCTATAGTGAGCACTTGTTTAAATCTTATAACTTTCATCTTAATTATCATCATTGTTAAAAAAATTGTATAAATACATCCTTAGATCTTTGATGAGACCTTAGCTCCTTTTACACACTTATTGGCTCTAATGTTGCACATCACATTACTATCTTGAACAATTCAAGAAATCACATCAAGTTTATTAAAGAACTTATTGATCCAATTAATCATTTCCTCTAATGAAAAATGTATTATGGTTTAATTAGCAACCATTGTTACATTGGAACCTTTCCAATCTTAAATAATATTTTTCTAAATAAAATAGTCCTTAATTAGGATTTACTTCTAAAGTTAATATCCATATAACATTGAACTCTAATATTAACTCATACATATAATAATAAATGTCTTTAATACTTCACAAGTATAATACATCTTAAATACCAAACATCTTTAGTACATTATCTATGTACTTAGACTTAGAATAGGTAAACAACTTCCAATCTATTTCTATAAATCTAATTTCCCATAGTTAAGTTGTTAAGTTTTTATATCCAACAAAAGTTGTTCTTGGACATTTTTTTTTCAATTATTGAAAATTAGAATTATTGTTCTATGTGAGCAATATGTCTCTACATACTTCTATTGAAGAGGAAAACTATACTTATACATGATAAATTCATAATCATCTTTAAAATAAAATGTTTGAATTCATCATGAAAGTGAATCTTTCAGTGTCTCGTAGCCTTTCAATTATAAGCCCTATTCTAATTGGATGTACTGTTATAAAATTTGAAATTTTCAAATTTCATCTTACTTCTACTACTTATCTTAAGAACCATTGTTCCATAAGTATACAATGAAACAAACAATTTGTTCAACAGGTCTGTAAGATTGTATCTAATCTATTAGATATCTTATAACCTTTTATTACTTATTTTAGTTTTAAGCTTAATGGATAATACATGCTTTAATCAAACATCACATCCCTAAATCATTAGCTTTAACTCTTCCAAAGACTTAGTGTTTCATATCTAATATGAAATCTTACTAATTGACTTAATTGGAATTATTAAAGGTAAGTCATTGAACTAGGCATAGCTATGGAATAAATAATATTGCATCATGCATTATCTCATATTGCATTTTCATCCTTACATAAAAACCATACTCTTATGAAATTTTATTGTGAATGCATTTACTAAAGAATCTCATTCTTTATAAATAACCAAAAAATTAAAACTTATTACAACGATCTCATAAAGTGCTTCAACATTCTGAATGCTTAATTTTTATTTAGTCTAATGAAATATAAGTATTATCCTTTTATAAATTGTTACTTCATCCAATACATCACATATATAAATTTAACAATTCAATATCATCTTCACCCTTTCACAAAAGTTTTATTTGGTTATTCTTTAATTTGATAAGTTTCATAAGTTTCATATGATTCATAATCAAAAAGATACACATATATTTGTATGTAATTTTATGATTCTCATTATGTTGATTTAACCAATCACCTAAAAAGATAGTCTCGACTATCCAAATGTTATTCTTGTCATTTATGTTAAGCATAAGTTTCCTTTGATCCAACAAATACAAACTATTTGTATAAAATTAAATCAACTACTTTAACTCAATAATCTATTTCTTATCACGCATTGAACATTGTAATAATGTTGAATCTAAATTTAGTATTAAATATTCAAAAGCATGAATTAAAAATATATATGATCCCTATCATATTACGTATATGCAAGAAAAATAATGCAATCATCAAGGTTCTATACCTTTTAACTCTACTCAATGCAACCTTTTAAATCTTGCTATCATGGTGTTGATATACATCTTACATGTTATCACAAAGTTTAAGAGACATTAGTGAACTCAAAATTTTAATACATTTTGTCATCCATATGATTTTGACATATCTCTAAAACTTTATCATCGAATCCTTAACAGGCATTATAACAAAATTGCACAATAGACATGTAACTTTTCTATCTAAATTTGAGAACTCTTCTCAAACATAACCTGTGTCCAAGAAATTTGATTCACTAACTTACTATCAATTATACTAAATAAGGTAAATCCCATTCAGAAAAAATATAAAAGAAAAACAAGTAATTGATTATATGTTATGACTACCAAATAAGACTAGGAATTTAATAATGTATTTGAATACTCTCACTATTTTATTTGAAATAAAATCCCTCACTACTATTTGGAAAGATTATTCTAATCTTTCTAGTGAACTAAGATCTCATTCAAATATAGTTGATCTTGAGTTTGCTTAACAAACCATCTAAACTTAAATTAGATAGATAACAATTTTATCAATCATATCTTATGTGAGTTAGATTGTTAGGTGGCAGCTTTTGCCAAAACATATCTTATATGTTATTCTTAACTCTGCCTCTAAATTTATGTGATTATGAGTTTGCTCATTCAAATCACAGAAATTTAGTTAAGTAGATTCCACTGTCCTAAGACAAAACATATTCGTGTTAAAACAACCTTGAGTTTGTTCAACAAGCGTAACAATAAACAGAACTCTGATTTATTCTAATAACAATGGAAGGAATCAATCATGTTTAAAACATGTACTTAATATTTTTAAGGAAGAAAATAATTTTGTTCATCTCATCAAATAGAAAATTACATGTAATAATATCATATATATTTAAAAACATGCAATTTAACATGCATCTAATATATATATTAAACATATAAATAAGGCATGCAATTTACACACTTATAACCAAATTATAAGCATAAAAACATGAAGCTTAGTTTGAATCTAATTATTGATGCTCATAATCTAAAATAATATTTCCAACTCCATCGAAAAATTAAATTAGAATAAACTAATTAATTCCTTAATGAATTAAATTTCTATTCCAAATAGAAATTCAATTTGATTTGAAAACAATTTTCAAATTTAATTGGAAACTTTTTCCAATTATCTTGACTTTTTTAACAAAATTTAATTGAATTTTTTTTTCAATAAATTATGTTTTTTACTTATCATAATTTAGAAAGGTTCATTTTTCAAAATTATGTAAGTGACACATTGTAATCAATTAGAAAATTATTTCTAATCTAATTAGAAATTATTGTTTATGATCTCATTAGAAATTACTTTTCCTTAATTAGAAAACTATATTCTAATATCAAAAGGAAATTACTTTCAAATTAAATAAAATATTTTTAAATTTAATTTAAGAAAGTTCTATACATTAGTTGTTTAGAGATTAATTTCATAATTAATTAGAAAATCCCTCTTTAATAAATTAGAAACATATTTTCAAAATATTAAAGAAAGAAAAAAAAATTAATTTATAAATGAAAACACATTTCAAAATTTAATCAAGAAAAATACATTTTTTAATAAATCAAAAAACTTATTATTCATAAATAAAGAAATAACATCTAAATAGATTGAATAATAATTATCTAAACAAATAAAGTTATAAATTTAATTTATCTCCATCAAATTAAAATAAAAAAAATTTAAATTAAGAAACATCTTTCTTATTGACTTTAGAAAACAATTTTCTTAATTTTAAAGACCTTTATTAATTAATTTTAATCTAATTGAAACTAATTAATTCATTTTAGAAACTACTTTTCTAAATTAAATTACAAATCAATCTAATTATTAATCTTAATCACATTAAGAAAAATAATTACTTCAATATTAAAATTAAGATCTCATATTAATTAATATAATCTCATTATATTAGTTATCTATCATAATCTAATTATGAAATATAACTCTTTTAAATATTTGCTTCATTCTAATTATTTATTTGATAATTTATTTAATTTAATCATTCAACTCCTTGAACAATTAAACTAAATCTCAAAGTATTCCTAATAAAATAACCATTTGAAAACAATTTTCAAACAATTAGAAACACTTTTCTAACTTTATTAGGAATTTAAACTAATTCAATATGAAGTAAACTAATTTAATTAAAAATATGGCTTATAATATATAGAAACAAATAAAAAGTACATGGGAACTGTCTAGTACGTGCACTACACACGCCAAAACCTTTATGTGATGCATGCGCCTAAGTCAACATTTATAAGTTGACTGACGCATGCAACATACACTTCAGCAGCGTCTACTCCAAATGTGCTTCCCAAACATGGGGTGCGTATATCATTTTTATACATGATGGGAGACCCAATAGGAATTGTCCTAGAGAACCTTCAATATGATGGAACTATGCTAGGGAACGACTATAATCAAACACACACGGAAGCACAAGAAACAAAATTGAAAACATAGAAATAGAATACAAAGAGAAAAGGGGTTAAAAGAATGTTGGTCAATGGAAAGAACCCTAAGAGAACCTGTCTCTTAGAACCCTAGTAAGAATGTTGGTCAATGAAAAGAACCCTAAGAGAACTTGTCTCTTAAAACTCTAACCTTAGGATGCCATAAAGGAAGACCGCTCCTTGAGAATACAAAGAAAGCAAGAATGCTCCCAATAATACTCAATAGTATTTCTAAATGAAAATCCCTTTCCAAAGTACATAGAGGGTGCCTATTTATAGGAAAACTTCCTAACTTAATGTCCTAAAGAAGAAACAAAATAAAAGGAAACAAATCAATCCCTAAAAGGAAACAAAATAAACTTATAAAGGTATTGACTAGATGACCTTATTTCAAGGAAAACAAAAAGGAAACTAATTAAAACATGATATAAACATATTGGACTCATGTCCTTCTCCTTATTTTTAAATGGCACATGGTTGTCACATGGCATTTTAAGTGAGTTCTCCTAATTGGACTTCATGTGGACCTTTGGACAATTCATGTTAGGCTTCAAGGAGTAAGACAATGCCTTTTGGACCTTTATGAGATGAAATCTGACTTAACAACATGGGTTCTATCTCTTGAATGCCTTGGATCAAACAATTCAATGCTTGCTTCATTGCTTTGGCCCTAGCTCTTATCATTGGGCCTCCAACATCTTGTAATGAATCTTTAGGAACATTAGACTTGAATGTTGGACCTTTGATATGGGAATTTTGTTCAGCCCCTTGCTTGCACATTCAAACTTCAAATCTAATCCAAGTTTAGCTCCTAAGCCTCCTTTTGCAAGCTCTTGTCCATACAAGTCATATCCTAGGCTTCCTTGAGGCGGATTACACCATGTATGCTTCTCTTCTTGTCTTTCACATGCCCATGGTTCTCCTTCATTCCCTCCCTTCTTAAAAGGATTCGTCCTTGAATCTACAACATCAAAGGGGGGATAAATTAGATACATTAAATGTAGCACTAACATTACCATAGGAGCTAGGCAAATCAATTTTATAAGCATTATCATTAATCCTTTCTAAAACTTGAAAGAGGCTATCTCCTCTTAGTTGTATCTTAGATTTCCTTTGTTCTGGAAACCTCTCCTTGCTCAAGTGCAACCAAACCCAATCACCGGGTTCAAATATAACACGCCTTCAGCCTTTATTGGCTTGCTTTACATATCTTTCATTTCTCTTCTCAATGTTGGCTCTAACTTTAGCATGCAACTCCTACATAAATTTAGCCTTTTTCATACCATCAAGGTTAGTAAACTCATTAGAAGGCAATGGAAGAATTTCCAAAGGAGTTAAAGGATTAAACCCATAAACAATCTCAAAAGGAGAAAATTGAGTAGAAGAATGAATAGCACGATTATAAGCAAATTCAATGTGTGGGAGACACTTTTGTCAATTCTTCAAGATCTTTTGGATGATCGCATACAACAATGTAGTTAAAGTTCTATTTACTACTTCAATTTGACCGTCCGTTTGAGGATGTGCAACAATAGAAAACAAGAGTTTAGTGCTAAGTTTATTCCATAGAGTTCTCCAAAAGTAACTAAGAAATTTCACATCTCTATCACTTACAATAGTCTTTGGCAACCTATGCAATCTTATAACCTCTTTAAAGAACAAGTTAGCAACATGAATAACATCATTGGTTTTAGAATAAGCAATAAAGTGAGCCATCTTGCTAAATCGATCAACCACCACAAAGATTCTATCCTTTCCACTAGATGATCTAGGCAATCCAAGCATAGAGTCCATAGATATATCAACCTAAGGATGAGAGGGGATGGGTAAGGGAGAATATAAACCAGGTGATTGAACCTTAGATTTTGCATGCCTACAAGTAATACATTTAGCACAAAAAGAAAAAAAAACATCCTTTCTCATGTTAAGCCAATAAAAATGTTCATGCAAAAGAGCTAAAGTTTTCTCAATACCAAAGTGACCCATCAATCCACCATCATATGTCTTTCTAACAAGTAATTCATGCATAGAGCAAGATGGAATGCAAAGTTTATCTTTTTAATAGAAATCCATCAAATCTATAGAAATTATCAATACCATGTTTTTCACAAGATTTCCAAATTTTTGCAAAG
>JAOQMS010000006.1:34979444-35002625 GCA_027563885.1 Erythroxylum longipes
AGTATGAGATGTTGTATAAACTGTTGGTTGTGATCAATGAAAAGAGGAAGAGTTTGATTTTAAAATATTGTGATTTATAATTAATGCTTTATTATTCAAATTAATGTGATGCCATGTGGAGTAACTGTAGTGATCGCATGTAGCACTCCTTTATCATAGGATATGTACCGGAATGACCTGCGGGCGTCCCGGTGCGTACCCTACTGTAAGGGGGTGTTACACTCTAACCAAAATCTTGACTGTTAAGGCTTTTATAAATCATGTAACCCGTATAGGTCTATTTAAATCTTTTGATGCCTTGGATTAGTGGGAGTTTGTCTTTTATGTTAATTTTATATATAGAAACATTGTATTTGACTATTTTGCTATTCCATCTAGAGACTTTTGCTTATAATTGTTGCTATTATTGTTATTGCCACATACTTTCTAGATATACTGTGCAGATACATTTAAATATTTGTATATATATGGCATTTTGTTGGAGACATTTTGTACCCAGTCTTATTTTGATGTTATGAGAAATTTTGTTAAATCTCAGTTGGCATCTTGGGTGGATGCTTGGGCCATTTCGTTTAGACTTGCACATATGGATCACCAATTTGTGTGCATTTCCTTATGATACATTCTGTTTAGGTCATCGAGGTATGGGTATCTTGAATATATGTTATTAGTACTCCTAATGGGCTTGATTTCTATACTGTTGAGGTACTTGTAATCTCATTTTGGAATTATGATTGAGAGATTATTGGCTCTACTTTGACATCCTATTATATTGTTATATTAATCTAGGAATTTGTTATTGTTGTTCATTGATGTTGGTTATGCTGTCCAAGCGGGAGAATGATAGAATTTTATCATTTAATTTTGTGGCCCATGTTTATAGTGCACAGGAGGCTCTACTGCTAGCTAACCTTAAATACGGTTGCCCCATTGAGAACTGTATGTGTGCTTTTTTCAGGGTTTGGAATAGCAGTAGTTAACCCTTTGCATCTCTGTCGCTCCGCTTCATAGAAAACAACAATAGATTTGATTGCTCCTTAGTTTTCAGGTATTTGTCCATCCAATTCTTGAATCTAGCATGTTGCAATTATAGGGTTAGTCCAATTGTATTGATTAATCATGACATTAATCAATAATTTTAATTTAATTATTCTTTCAGCAACGGCACTTACCAGTGCATAATGTTTGTCAAAAGCTAGTGAAAAGTAAAGAAAGTTACTGGTACAATTAAATTTAGGTCATTAATAATAAATTAATGTATTTCCCAAAATTTAAAATTTTTTAAACATTTAAATTAAAAATGTGTAAATTTTTAATCATATCCTCATTTAAATATAATTTTATGTTCATGTGATATAAATTATTATTAAGAATGAGACTTAGAAGTAATTGATACCTAAATTATAGAAATAAACTTTTTATAAAATATAAAAGGCTGCTTATAATTGATGATCTTCTCCCAACGACAACCTTAAGAATTAAGGTGTTCAATTTTTATGATATAAATTATTGATTCATTTTGTATTCAAAGTAGGTGGAGATTTAGATTTACACGCTAGAAAAATACAACAAAATTAAAGGACATAATTTAAGCAAAGCCCCATTACAACTTACAAATGTCTAATTCAGATCCTATTCAACGACTTCGAATGCCAGTGGGACTAAAAAACAGAAAAAAGGAAAGCAAAATTATCAAGTGGGGCTATCCATTTGAAAATTTGTCAATTATTATCAAGTGGGGCTATCCATTTGAAAGAAATATGTTCACTTATTATCAATTGGTAAAAAAATGTTTATTTTGACCCTACTCTTAATTAATTTAATTTAAAATCAAATTAAGAGTAAAAAATATTTTTAATTTAAAGTAAGATTGCACATTGGTCTAATCCAATGTTTATCCATATTAGGTCAATTAGTCATAGTTTGTTTATTTGAGCTCACATTAAGGTCTTAGAGTTCTTACATATCTATCTCATGCATGTCATCTAACTAACATTTAACTCAAGATCCATCTCAAACTATCTTTTAATTTCACATTTGAATCTTACATTTTGTCGAAGATTTTTATCAATGTGCACTAAGACATGCTAACTCATCGACAATGCCTATTTTCCTTACTCGCAAGTCTTTGACTTGTTTTGTTGTTTCGAACGTCAAACATTAGTCGAGGCTATCATCAACGCCTATGCAATTATGCTATTAGGACTTAATACCATCCTCCTCAATACCCTACGCCTATTGTCATTAATGGTTTTGAATTTGATTCGAGTTTTCCCACGACATCTACTAATTATAGCATTTCAGACACCACCAACTGTACTTTAACGTAACTGCGCTGGCTTGGAGTTCCCAACTAACTACGAGGGGAAGGTTTTCAGTTTGAGGTTGTCGTGCGGCAATTTCAATTGTTTAAATGGTTAGTTGGCTTTCAACTTTTTTATAAAAAAGAAAGAAATAGTATGGCAAGAATTACATTTACAATACTATAATTACATATGACAATTTAAAATTTTATTTTTTGATCTTCTTCATGTTACAACGGTAAAGGGTTATATATATAGTCAATTGTTTCTTAATCGAATGCTTGATATAAATCATACTGTTACATATAGTCAAATCATTAATTTATACGAAAACTTAAAATGATGAATAATGTTCAATTTTATCCTTAATTCATACCAATCTTAGCATTTTTAATGCGTTTAATGGGAAATCACTGACTTATAAAATAAGATAATCACAAGTTTAATAGATTTAAGTTTTAACAAGTTTCAAAATGATAGAATAAGTGATTTTATTATAAAAACCCAGAATACAGGTGGATAAAAATAATGTTCACTAAAATTTTCCTTAAAAAAAGTGTTTTGGAGTTAACGAATTACATATTTTTATTAATAAATAAATAGTTAAAAGTATTTGTTCTTTTACTTTCTTGCTTATAAATGTCATTTTTATCAAATTATTTTCCTCCATTTTCTCCAATAATTCTCAAATTTAGATTTACAATTACGTACATCATACTATCTTTTAATTTAACATATTTTTAAGTAAATTCTCCAAATTTAAAAGTTTACAGTCTGTATCTTATATTTTAAAGCATTTTTGAGTTTAGTTTATTATCATCTATCCCTTAAAATTATTAATACAAAAATTTTATAACACCATTAATATATGTGAAAAACCGTATAAGTGGTTATTTCGCAAACTTTCTGATTTCTTCCTGGCAAACACAAATAACAAAAACAAATAACAGAAAAATTAAAAGCACTGAATTAAGCGATGTCGAGATTTCTTAATGTACCTTGCTTATATCTGTGGAGCCCTCACCTAGTTTAATCAATTTCACGAAAGTGCAATAGATTTATACAAGGCTTCACTAAGTCAACACCACTCAATCCTTGTAACTATCTCTCAACCTCACTTCTTGTGAAAGATTTTCACACCCAATAACACGACCGACTCTTGTTACCTCGACAGAAGATTTTTCTAACCAACTTTGAATCGAAGACAATTAAACAACTAACTCAAGTCGCCAATCAACTAAGAACATAATAATAATACACTTGAGATAAAAAGAGAAGAACAATTTCCCGAAATAGATTTGAAAGTCGTCTACACACTAAACTGATTCACGGCAGTAGCACACCCAACTATTAATCCTTGGCAGAACACCCATGCACCACATTCAATGTCCCAGCCGTGAGTCATAATGAAAAATCAACACACAGGCAAGACAAGTAGTCAATCAACATTTATGGCAATCAATCAACCAAGTTTTTCAACGTGTACCAATCCATAGAACAACCAATCAACATATAGCTTCATGAGAGAATTTGATGTTTCAAACCTAGCTGTATGCTTAGCACAAAAAATACACTCACATTTAGCAATTTTTCACACAAAAACCTTTAACACCATTCATCCAGAATTCCAGTCATGCACCATCAACAGAGAGCACACACGGCACAAGACTGATGCGTTACACCCACAAATCAAAATAGTCATATGTCACCAACACAGAACACCCATAATCACTTCAGATATTTTTCACTAAAAAATGTTTGACGTACCCACCAAAGAGCATTAAAGATAGCTGTCAATTAACACACAAAAATCCCACACCACCAAGACCAATGTCCATCCAAAAACCCTTAGCCACACTTCAAAAATTCTAGTAGTACCCCTCAACACTCACACACATGATTACCACAATACATCTAAAGATAGATTCCAATTCAGTATATAATTCTTTCACAACTATAAGATTATCCACTGTGGCATTTTGAATCCAAGTCAAACAACAATAATATCTTATATGTCCAATTAATAAATAAAATGTCAAAACTAAATAAAAAGATATATACTATATATCTTAAAAATCTCCTCCTTTTTGGCATTTTTGTCACAAACTATTAAGCTCCCCCTAAATAACATAATTGGACATATACTTATTGAATTCACAATGCTCCCCCTTAATCCAAGATCCAATAAAAGACAAATAAATCAAATACAACTGAAATAAATCAAATACAACTTCAGTTTAAGTCTTATCTTCTCCCCTTTTGGGACAACATATACCAAAAAGAGGAACTCAAGGAGCTTAAAGAAATCATAGAACTCGCCGCTTTAAGTGATGAAGAACGTAACTTGCCACTTGAATAATGCCTTCATTCCTCTCGATTTCAATAAGGAGAGTTGTATAAGGATTGACAGAAGTTGTCCTCGAGCCATCCGAGGGGTTAAATGTGGTGTACGGCAAATCCCTACCCGTGGTTGCCTAAAAATCCTTGGAGAGATGTTTATCAAGGAGACCAACTTAAGTATACTTGACTCCATCCTGGGAACATCATTTTCATATAAAAATTGAGAGATTAGGCATGGAAAGTATAGTAAAGAATGCGACTTACTCTCAATGGCCAACATAGCTTTAATAATGAGATGTCCAAGATTGAATCGCACCCTAGTACTGATCGCATAAATCAATTTGTCTTGTGCTAAGTAGACAGAGAAAACGAGTGTGCTTGGCATCCAGTTGGTCACTACTAACTCAAAGAGCACGAAATACTTTTTGGTAAGCATTGAAGAACGAAGCACAGAGCTAGATGGCCATGCAATCAATTTTCCACCAGTCAATGCCGTAGCAATTAAATTAAATGACACATTCCAATCATCATCATAAAGTTGATCACCAATCAAATTATCAAATACCAGAAACGACAAAATGGACTACCCGACCCTGTATATATACTGATCTATAACTTAAAGTTATCTCATTCAAAATATCACTAGTTAAATTGCAGTAAAATTCTTTTACCAGATCTGAGTCATAGTGCTTCGAAAGCGGTGAGGCTTGCACTAAATGTCTCTCCGATAATAAAGTGTCCAATATATGTTGTTGAAAATCCTCTAAATTGATTGGACGGTCGAGAACAAACCTGACAGTGTTGAGAGTCACCCATTTCTGTTCCGTCGCAGAGGAGTAGAACTTGAAAGAAATCGCATCGTCCACTGTCAGGCAGACAGAAGAAATGCATCGAGGTGGTCAGACTATTTTTTGAGCCCGCTCCTTTGTACGTCTCTGAGGGCTTGTAAGAGGTGCAGTTGGCGGAGTAGCTGCTGCAGGAGTCTCATCGGAATCTGAAGTAAAGTCTTTAACCATGGATAATATGACCCGAACAATGTCATCATCTGGATCTGGTACTCTTTCTTGAATATAAGTAGTGTCGGGCATATCAATAGGAGCAGTCAAAGACAACCCAAACCCAGTGAGTCTCCTTCTGGGTGTCAGGTTAAGGATTAATCGACTTGAAGGACGTGATGAAGCTGTTGTTTTCTTTTCTAACACTAAAGAGGAACTTTTCTCTTTGTTCTTGCCCATATTATTAGAAAAATAGTAGAGACCTAAACAAAATCAATAAATGGAGCCACCATGAAGTGAAAAAGAGTAGTAATGTAAAGAGAAAATTGAGTCTTCAATGAAGTTCCACATATCCCACACAGATGCTAAGTCCACGGTAGAGAAGTCTTCAATACAATTATGTGGGTGCTTGGGAGAGTGAGACCCGCCAAAGATGAGGAGGGGATGAGGCTTCAATAGTGGTGTTCCTTAAATCCGGTGCAAATGCTATTCTCACGGTGAAGAAACCTTTAATGCAACGATGTGAGTGCTTGGGAGCTTGAGAATTGATAGATATAAGAAGGTGATGATGGGCGCAGGCAACAATAGAAAGATCACTTAAAGATTTTGAATCCCTTAGCTGAAATGCATTGTGTCTTCTTTTTTAGGAAATAATACATCAATAATGTAAAACACAAAGTCCCAAAGCCCCTCGAAGAAGTTCAAACCTTACTACATCAAAAGGTTTCATAAAGATATCCTCCAACTGCTTTTCCGTAGATACATGTGACAAAGTGACTATTTTGCTTTCCATAAGCTCTCGAATAAAGTGGTACCTCAGATCGATGTGTTTCTTCCATGAATGCTGAACTGGATTCTTAGAGATGTCTATAACATTCTTGTTATCGTATAAGATTGTCAACACGTTTTGTTTAATCCTGTAACCTTCTAACATCTGTTTCATCCAAAGAAGTTGTGAACAACAACTACCTGCAGCGATATATTAAGCCCCTGTGTTTGATAGCAAAATTGAGTTATGCTTCTTGCTATACCAAGAGATCAAATTGTTTCCTAAGAAGAAACAACCTCCTAAAGTGCTTTTCTGATCGTCTAAGTTTCCAGCCCAATCAGCGTCATTATATCTAGTTAGAAAGATGTCGAGTCAGATGTATACCATAATCCAAAATCAGATGTTCCTCTTACATACCTAATAATCCTCTTGACAGCTTTCAGATGTGTTTCTCTTTAGATTGGCTTGATAGTGAGCACATACACCGACACTATAACAAATATCTGGCCTACTTGTAGTCAAATACAATAGACTTCTGATCATGCTCTGATATAAACTGACATCAACACTTTTGCCATTGCATGTCTGGCATTCTCAAGACCGAACTTCTTTGTTAAACTCTTGGCATATTTGGTTTTATGAAACAAAAATTCCATCCTTCACTTGTTTAATTTGCAATAGTTCACCTACCATGCTCATCTCAAATTCAGATGTCATTAATTCAACAAACTTATCTACCATCTTCGGATCAGTAGAACCAAACACAACGTCATTAATGTAGATCTGGGAAATTACCAAGTAGATATAACCTTTTTAATAAATAAAGTTTTGTCAACACTACCTCGTTTATATCCTTGTATGATGAGATATTGTGTGAGTCTTTTGTACCAATCCCTCAGTGCTTGTTTGAGACCATAAGGAGCTTTCTTTAGCTTAAAAAGGTGTACTGTATAGGCTAAATCGATAAATCCTTTTAGCTGCTTAACATACACTTCTTCGTGTATGAACCCATTCAGAAAAGCACTCTTTACATGCATCTGATAAAGCTTAAACCCTTCATGCATGCTATACCTAATAATAGTCTAACAGACTCAAGTTATGCCACCGGTGAAAAGGTTTTGTCAAAGTCTATTACTTCAACCTAAGAATATCCCTGAGCTATTAACCTTGCTCTATTTCTGGCTACATTATCCTTTTCATCTATTTTATTTCGAAACACCCATTTTGTTCCAATGAAATTAGCATCTGATGGTCTTGGCACCAATTCCAATACATCATTCCGTGCAAACTGAATCAATTCATCTTGCTTAGCTACTATCCAGAACTCAACTTGTAGAGCTTCTTTAACATTCTTTGGCTCGAAAGAAAAGGTGTAGCATAAATAACACATAAGTTCTCGATAATTAACCCTTTTCTTTCCCTTGTTTTTCTTCTTTCATTGATATATCCAATAACGTTCTCTACTGGATGATTTATTCTTATTTGAGATGGAGAATCTTAATTCAAATTAACTTCTTTCGAGTTTTGAACATTTAAAAGAACAATTTCTGCATTAAATGTTTTTGTTGATTCATCATTTGAAGTAACTAATAGTTTATCAATTCACCACATTACTTCCTTAGCAGCAACTAATTACAGATCTGGGCAATTTTTCAATCTTGTCTCATTGCTTGTATGAGCTGGTTCGAAGAGTCGATTTTTTAGATTTTCTTCTGCCACTTGATTATTAAAAAAAGGTCATCTATCACAACATTTATGGACTCTAGCACTTTTTTCGTTATTTGATTATACATTTGGTAAGCGTTATTGTGAGTTGAATAACCAATGAAGATTACTTCATCACTTGTGCTCTTAAACTTTTTAAGCTGTTCCCGATCTCTAAGAATGTAGCACTTACTGTCAAAAACATGAAAATAACTCATATCTAGTTTTCTTCCCTTCCAGCGTTCATAGGATGCCTTGTTCAAGATACTTTGAAGATAAACTCTGTTACATATGTAGCATGCTATATTAACTGCTTTAGCCCAAAATAGCATAGACAATTTTCTTCTATTCAACATAGATTTGGACATTTCTTGAAGTGTTCTATTCTTTCCCCAACTCCATTTTTTGGTGGAGTTTTAGGTGCTAAAAATTCTTGTATGGTTCCATACTTATCACAAAAGTCATTGAAGCTTGTATTCTTAAATTCCCTTCCGTGATATGATCGAATTCTCAATACAGCCATATTTTTTAGATTTATGACCAAATGGTTTCTAAAAGCCTTCAAAACATCTAATTTTTCTTTCAAAAATGATACCCAAGTATATCTCGAATAATCATTAACACAAGTTTAAAAATATCTTATTCTACCAATGCTATCATATTATGTTGGACTAACCAAATCCATATGAATTCATTCCAGTATGTGTGATGAGGTAAAGTGTCTAACCTTTTTCTGAGACACTCTTCTCTATTTAACTATTTGGCATGCACTACAAATTGATTTCCCTTCTTTGTTCATTGTGGATAAACCCTTCACAGCTTCCAATTTAGTCAACTTGTTAATGAGATCAAAGTTTACATATCCAAGCTTTTGATGCCATAGATCAATATTATTATCAAGTGTGGCTAATTTACATGTGGTCATGACCTGCAACATGTAGCAATTGTCAACTTATTGCTTGTCGCTCACAAGACATTCTCCTTGTTCAGTTAGCACCTTACATTCATCACTTGTACTAACAAAGTTGGCTTATACTCACCAAATTAACGTTTAGTCCATCGACATGGAGCACATTCTTGAGGGGAGGCAATCCTTCCACACATAATGTTCCTCCACCAATCACCGAAGCCTTCTTTCCATCTCCGAAGTTCACATGACCATCCATACAACTCTGATAATCAGTTAAGTAATTCTTTTCCCCTGTCATGTGACGTGAACATCCACTATCAAAATACCAACCATTTTGCAAAGTTGCCTTCATCAATTTAAGAACCACAAGAGCTTGCAATTAACTCTTTTTAACCCAAGTAGATTTCAATATTGTGAGTTGATGTTGAGATTTTTGTGAGGGATGTAGCATTCTTCGACTTTGGCTTCTTTGAAATAACATTTGTAGTAACTGGTAACATCTTGTCCTTATATGCCCGATAACTCCGCAAAAATGACATTTAGGTAAGAATTTTCGATTCTTTCTTGATGTTTCTTCTTCTTGGATAGATCTGGACATATCATTTTTCTCCTCATTCACCTTAGAGCACTCATCCTTATAGTCAATGCCTTGAAGATCCCTTTTAACCTTACCGATTTCCGTTAACTTTTCTAGCTTTCCTTTGCCTCCATTCAACATTCTCAATTCCTTTTCGATACTTACTAATCTCAGTCTAGCTTCATTAAGCCCATCTAATGCTAACATCAATTTCTTCTCTAACTTTTATATGGTATTCTTCATGGAGAGATTCTCTTCCTTTAACCTTTTATTCTTTCTACACGTTTTTACCCTTTTTCATACATAGCTTTGTAAGCCTCATAAATATTCTCCTTTTTATCATCTAGGCCACTTTTATCACTGTCATAATATGATATTAGGCCTTTTTTTTCATACATAGCTTTGTAAGCCTCATAAATATTCTCCTTTTTATCATCTAGGTCACTTTTATCACTGTCATAATATGATATTAGGCCTTGAGCTAAGTTGTATTCGTTTTTCTCGAAATTTTCAATTTTCCCTTTTTTTTGTCTTCAGCTACTTCCTTCTTAGTTACTATTAAGCAAGTAACTAGACTTTTGCTCTATAAAGTAAATAACGCAGCACGATTAGCGATTTCTTCTTCACTACCATATTCACTCTCGGATTCATTCTCACTCCAAATGCTCGTAAAGGAATTTTATTTTCTTTTCTTTAAAAAATTAACACATTCGGTTTAAACGTACCCGAAGCCTTGACACTCATGATATTGGATTCTCTTCACCTTCGTTTCACCCTTTTGAATTTTGGCTTATTGTTTGAAGTTGTTGTTCGATGAACTCCTACCATGTTAGGGAGACTCTGAACTTGTGGAGGCTTGCTTTGATCAAGCCGCTGAATATTGGAAATAGGCTATAGTGTTTAAACTCATGTCTGTCCTTTTTCATTCTTTTCAGCTATTTACCAAAATTTCGAGTGAGTAGCACCAAATCCTCATTCTCATCAGATTCATCTTCCGCATCATTTACACCTTTTCCAGTTTCAACCTTTAATGTCAATCCTTTGCTTCTTTCTTGCTTACCTCTTAAAATATTCATTTCGAAATTTGTAAGAATTCCAATTACCTTCTCCAATGACAGATTATTAATGTTGTGGGCCTCCTCTATTGCTACAATTTTCAAAATAAATCTCGAAGGTAGTCATCTCAACATCTTCTTGAGTAGTTTCAAATTGGAATATTTCTTCCCGAGTTGATGTGCCTGATTCGTAATATCGCGTAATCTTTCATGAAAGTCCCCAATAGTCAGCTAACATTTGTAGTTTTGATGCCATCACAGATTTAGACCCGTTATGAATAGTCTGCAAAGCATCCCATGCTTCTTTAGCCGATTCACAGGCTGATATCATTGAGAAGCATCCTTCATCAACAGCACTGAAAATTGCATGCATTGCTTGTAAGTTTCCAAGTGCACTTTCTTCTTTGGCTCTTGTCCATTCAAATGTATCTTTTTGAACTGACTCTGCTTTATTGCCAGTGATCATCGGATGCATCTGCCTATGTACTACCAAATGCCAAGCTTTTATACCCTGAGCTTGAATGAAGACTCTCATACGTGATTTCCATGTAGGATAGTTAAAGTTGTCCACCAGTGGTAGTCTAATGATTGGTGCACCCTCTCTTGTAGTCATGTTCGCGAAACTCAGATCTGCACCAACTTGCTACTAAGTTCTAATTTGTTGACCCTGTTATGATACCAATTGAAAACCATATAAATGGTGTTTCGCAAATTTTTGATCTATTTCTGGCAAACACAAATAACAGAAAAAATTAAAAGCACCAAATTAAGCAATACCAAGATTTGTTAACACAGTTCAGCACACCTTGTCTACGTCTACAGGGCTCTTACCTAACTTAGTAAATTTCACGAAAGTGCAATAGATTTACACAAGGCCTCACTGAGCCAACACCACTCAATCCTTGTAACTATCTCTCAACCTCACTTCTCGTGAAAGATTTTCATACCCAATACTATAATCGACTCGTGTTAACCTCAACAGAGGATTTTTCTAAATAACTTTTAATCGAAGACAATTAAACAACCAACTCAAGTGACCAATCAACTAAGAATAGAACAATAATACACATGAGATAAAAAGAGAAGAACAACTTCTCGAAATAGATTTGAAAGTCAACACACTAAATCGATTTATGGCAGTATCACACCTAACTGTTAATCCTTAGCAGAACACCCACGCACCATATTCAATGTCCCAACCGTGAGCCACAATGAAAAATCAACACCCAGGCAAGACAAATAGTTAATCAACACTTATAGCAACCAATCAGCCAAGTTTTTCAACGTGTACTAATTCACAGAACAACCAATCAACAATCAGCTTCATGAGTGAATTCGATGCTTCAAACCTAGCTATATGCTCCACAAAAAAACACACTCACATTTAGCAATTTTTTACTTGAAAACCTATAACACCATTCATCCAGAATTTCGGTCGTGCACCACCAACAGAGAACACACACGGCACAAGACAGATGTGTTATGCCCATAAATCAAAACAGTTGTATGTCACCAATACAAAATACCATAATCACCTCCCAATAATAAATAACATTCTTGAATTCATTAATAACGGCTTCACATTCTTCTCGTGTCAAGTATATACCAAGTGTAGATGTAATAAAATTTGCATACCCATTTTTCTATAATACATGCGATGGTTATGTATGATTGACACATATTGATACAGTTGCTACAATAGCAAACGAAAGGCTACAGATAAAATAATAGCTTACGATAAATAATGAATAGGTTTAAAAAACAAAGCAAGAGTATAGTTGCAAGATGAATTATCCAAATAACCAATAGGGTAATTTTGTGTCATGTGAAAATATTGAAGCTTCTTGATAAACTAAAATAAAATCATTGACCATCAAACTAGTAAAGAATAATCTCTCATTTAAATATACTTTTTTAATCATGTGATGTTCAAAGTAGGTGGCTGGAAAATATAACAAAATTGACGGACATAATTTAAGCAAGCCCCTTTGCGACTTAAAAAAGTCTATTCTGCGAAAGTATCAAGTCGGGCTATCAATTGGCAAAAACTTTATGCCAAGAATTATCTTCACAGATGCCAGGTGGGAACGTAACTCGCGATATTCCGAAGACTAAAAGTGGAGCACGAGGTCTTGCACTAAATTCTTGTGTCAAAAGACTTTTGACAGGTTCCAATTACTGCCCTCCATAATAGCCCCTTTACTTGCTTATTTCTATTGAGTTCACTCGCAGTTGCTTTAATCCCTTCATCTTCTACTCTTGCTTGCTGCCTCCATGGATATTCTTTCAGTTTCCAATTTCACTTTCCTGTTGTATTTTGGTATTTTCCTGATTCATCAACGCCAACTTGTTGTTTCAGAATATCTTTATACACCAACTGACCACATATTTCTCAGCTGTGGCTCCTCAGGAGACACAACAGACGATGATCGACAGTGGAATGGAGACATGAACTCCAAAAATAGTCCTTTAGAGCCTCACTCTGTTAACAAATCAATAGCCGCCACTGCCCTTGGCCAACCCACCGGACCTACGTCTTTTTTTCCTTACAAAAACGCTCGCATCTCTCAATCCGAATTCTCCTACAACTTTCACCTCACTGCTGGTCCGAAATTTGTTCGTTTATACTTCTTTCCTACTACATACCGAGGCTCCAACAAGAATTTCACAGCAACAAAAGGCTTCCTTGATGTAACAGCAGGGCCTTACACTTTGCTCAGGAACTTCAGTGCCCTTCTCTATGCTGAAGATTGGGCAACAGATACATTCACTAATGAATACACCATATTAGTCCAAAGGAACCAACAGTTGAACATAACATTCTCGCCATTCTTGGGAGATACAAATGACACATATGCTTACATCAACGCCATAGAGATCGTGTCGATGCCAACGTACCTTTACTACACCGTGCCAAATGGTTCAGGCGTCGCTGTAGTTGGTGAAAATGACCAGTTTTATATTCAAAATGACACTGCGCTTGAGATGCATTGTAGAGTTAATATTGGTGGCAAATCCCTTTCTCCTACTG
This sequence comes from Erythroxylum longipes, assembly GCA_027563885.1. Taxonomy (NCBI): domain Eukaryota; kingdom Viridiplantae; phylum Streptophyta; class Magnoliopsida; order Malpighiales; family Erythroxylaceae; genus Erythroxylum; species Erythroxylum longipes. The sequence continues at coordinate 34,993,129 of JAOQMS010000006.1, forward strand.
AAGATACTGGCATGTATCGAGCATGGGAAAGCGATGTAATTTATGTCTATCCCGTTGATACTCCTTTCTATGGTCGAACCCTGCTTCGACTAAATGGTTCCCTTCATTATTCTAAGGTACAGCCATACACTGCACCACAAACTGTGTACCGTGTAGCCCGACATATCGGACAAAATAAATTAGTCAACTTAAAGCACAACTTGACATGGCAACTAATACTTGACCGGGGATTCAAGTACTTGGTCAGGCTTCACTTTTGTGAAATTGATTCTCGGGTGACAAAATCTGGAGACAGATTAATCATCATCTCTATGAACAATGAGAAAGTTGATGCAGGTTTGGACATTATACAGTCGAGCGGCGGCCAAATGACTCCAATCTACAAAGATTACATAGTGACAGGTGCAGAAAAAGCAAATACAGACACTTATGAGCTTCTCATATCTTTAAAGCCAAATGAATCCAGTGTCTATGGTGATGTTATCTTGAATGGGCTAGAGGTTTTGAAGTTGAGCAACTCTCGCTATGTTCTTGATGCAGGAGAGAATCCTGCCAGTGCCATTCCTCCGTCTCCACCACCAGCATCACTGAGTCAACTTCCACCTTTATCAAGTAAAACTAAATCTAACAACAAGAATGCACCTCTCATTGCGATTGGTATTTCCGCGCTGGGTCTGTTAATAGCAATTTCATCGTATTATTGCTGGATTGTTTCTAGAGGACGCCACAGAAAGGGGAAGCACTGGGATTCTCATCGTGAATCATTATTTTGTTGGTGTTGTAGCTTCTACAATGCCAAGTCGTCAAGATCCGAAGCTCTGCAAAAAGGACTATGCCGCTACTTTTCACTTTCCGAGATAAGAGAAGCAACTAACAATTTTGACGACGAAATGGTTATCGGAAAGGGAGGGTTTGGCAAAGTTTTCAAAGGAGTGATTGATGGTGGAGAAAAGATGGTTGCCATTAAACGATTGAGTCCAGAGTCAAGACAGGGTCATCGCCAATTCGAGACAGAAATCAAGATGCTGTCCCATCTCCGCCACGTCCATCTTGTTTCGCTGATCGGATTCTGTTATCAAGGCCATGAAATGTTCCTAGTATATGACTATATGACCGACGGAACTCTTCAAGACCATCTCTACGGTGCAGGAAAGGATCCACTCGCTTGGAGACAAAGATTGGAGATATGTATTGGTACGGCTCGTGGACTGAATTACCTGCACACTGGTGAGGAACAGAGAGTCATTCATCGCGATGTGAAGACAACAAATATCCTGTTAGACGAAAATTGGATTGCCAAAGTTTCTGATTTTGGATTATGCAGATTAGGTTTGGATAGCAACCCTATCACTACAAAGGTAGTTGGTACATTCGGATATCTAGATCCTGAATATGCAACGAGAGGCCAACTGACGGAGAAATTAGATGTGTACTCGTTTGGAGTGGTCTTACTGGAAGTGTTAAGTGGTCGGAGGCCCGTCAATAATAATCTAGAAGAAGAACAGAGGAGCCTGGCCCTGTGGGCAAAAAAGTGCATAGAAAATGGAACAATCCATGAAATAGTTGATCCAGCTTTGAGTGGAAAGATAGCCCCGGAGTGCTTTGATAAGTTCGTTGAGATTGCTGAAAAATGTGTGCGTGATAAGGGAATTGATCGGCCCAACATGCAGGAAGTGATAGAGATGCTGGAGTTTGCATTACTACTGCAAGATAATGCAGATGCAGAGAAGAAGGCAACGAATCCAAGCGGCGAAGTTGTGTATCCAGAACTACTGTAATCATCCTCCTCAATACCGTACGCCTATTGTTAGTGATGGTTCTGAATTTGATTCAAGGACTGCGACTAGGTTGGGTAATTTTCACGGCAAGTCCGAGGCCACGGAGTCTTCTAATTGTGGCCCATAAAATTCTAACAATCTCCACTTGGGTTATGTGTGTTTCAGGATAATGTACATAGAATAAAAACTTAATGTGCGCAAACTTGCTATCTCATTCCAGAAATATACCAAAACAATCTGGTCCATCAATTTTACTAGTGTGGGATCAAAGCGGCTTTTGTCATCTAATTTTGTGACTAAACCGAACAATTGTCACAATACAAGTAGAATCAATGACATAAATCAAGTATGGATGCGTAGCATACAAATTACATGTGATGTGATCATTATCATGCCTATTTCCAACTAGTCCTCAATTTGTGACTCGGAGAGTCTTAAAACACTTTCTAGCCTTATGCAATACTGCAACAGAAAGCAAATTCTATATGTTCATAATTTCAGATAAACATGAAATTCATTAGATTTTATAAACTAAAGTCTGTATAGAAAATAACTTTAGACCTTAGAAAATTAAAAACTTAAAACATAAAATTAGATGTCAAAGAACATACATAGAAGTAAAAGATTAACTCCCACTAAAGTGACATGTCTGACAGACCTACTACACCCATATTGGCCACATGTACATGAAACACTGAAGGTGGCAACCCTTTGGCGAGTGGGTCTATGATATTGGAGTTTGTACTAATATGTTCTATAGACACTTGAAGATTCTAAACCCTTTCTTTGAAAGCTAAATATTTGATGTCAATATGCTCTGATTTTGATGAACTTAGGCTGTTATTTGAATACAGTACAATGGCTTCATTATCACAATAAATCTTTGTGGTCATTAACCATTTGCAGCTCAGTGATAAAGTTTTGTAACCATATTGCATGACACGATGCTTCATAGCAGGCTATATATTCTGCTTCCATTGTAGAAGAAGCTACAAGTTTTTGTTTTTCACTTTTCCATGAAACAGCTTCTCCACCCATCATAAAAACATAACCTGAGGTGGATCTTCTGTTATCTAAGCATCCAGCGTGATCAGAGTCGGTGTATCCAACGATTTCCAATCGCTCTGACCTTCTGTATGTGAGCATATAGTCCTTTGTTCTCTGTAAATACCTTATAACCTATTTTGCTGCTTTCCAGTGATCCATTCCCGGGTTATTCAAATATCTGCCCAACATCTCTGTTATGAACGCTATATTCGGACTCGTACATACTTGTGCAGACATGAGACTCCTTACAACCAAAGCATAAGGGATTTTATCCATCTCATCTTTTTGTGCGTCCAATTTAGGACATTGGAGCAAACTAAACCTATCACCCTTTAAAACAGGAGTGTCTCCCGGTGCACAATTTTGTATGCCATATTGGCTTAGCACCTTAGCAATATAGGACTTTTGAGATAAACCAAGTATACCTTCTTTACGATCCCGATGGATCTGTATACCCAAGATAAAATATGCTTCAAAGATAAAAGATGCTTCAACAAGATTTTTCATTTCAAAATTCTTTGACAGAAATTTCTTGATTTCATGCAATATACCCATATCACTGCTTGCCAGTAGAATATCATCTACATATAGTACCAAGATAATAAATTTGCTCCCACTGAACTTGATATATATGTATTGATCAACGATGTTTTCCTTAAAACCAAACGAGGTTATCACTTGATCAAATTTCTGGTATCATTAGCAGGATGCCTGTTTTAAATCATAAATGGGCTTCTTAAGTTTACAAATAAGATGTTTTGAATCATTGGATTCAAAATTCTCTGGTTTCATTATGTATATTGTTTCATCAATGTCTCCATTGAGAAATGTTGTCTTTACGTCCATTTGATGTAGATTGAGATCACAATGAGCTACAAGTGCCATAATGATTCTAAAGGAGTCCTTTGTTGAAACTGGAGAAAAGATCTTTTTATAATCAATTCTCTCCTTCTGAGTGAAGCCTTTGGCGACTAAGCGTGCCTTATATCTTTCAATGTTACCATGCGAGTCCCTTTTGGTTTTAAATATCCATTTGCAACCAATCGGTTTCGCTCCTTTAGGCAGCTCGATAAGATCCCAAACGCCATTGTCTGCCATTGACTTCATCTCCTCCTTCATGGCTTCAATCTACTTAGCAGAGAGTGAACATAATTTGGCTTGACTTACAGATGTCGGATCATCCTCCACCCTAACGTCAAATTCATGTTCATTGAGATATACAATGTAATCATCTGATATTGTACTTCTCTTTTCTCTAGTGGATCTCCTAATAGGCACTTCTAATTGATGTTGGTAAGTTTCATTGCCTTGAATAGGCAATGTTTCCTGATCAACAGTAGGAGGTATGGTAGGTAAATTTGTGTTTTCAATATTATCCTGATTTACAATTTGAATAGTGTCAGGTATGGTTAACCCGTCACTTTCAGTTGTAATTGTAGTGGGAATGTTAACACACTCCTTTGCAAACACAATATCTTTATTTTGATTACTCCCACTGTAATCAACATCCTTAATAAATTTGGCATTCCCTGTTTCGAAAAATAATCTGGTTGAGGGATTATAGAACTTGAAACCCCTTGATTTTTCCAGGTAACCTACAAAGTAGCAACTAATAGTTCTTGAGTCCAATTTCTTTTTATTCGGCTTATAAGGCCTAGCCTCAGCTGGACAACCCTAGACATGCAAGTGCCTAATACTAGGCTTCTTACCTGTCCACAGCTCGTATGGGGTTTTAGCTATTGCTTTGCTAGGAACTCGGTTTAGGATGTAAACTGCAGTTTCAAGTGCTTCTCCCCAAAGTGATTCTGGTAAAGAAGAACGACTAATCATACTTCTGATCATATCCTTAAGAGTTTGGTTTCGTCTTTTAGCTACATCGTCTTGACTAGGAGTCCCAGGCATGGTGTATTGAGCAACTATACCACACTCAGTTAAATATTTGGCGAAGGGTCCTGATGTTGTTCACCTGATCCATCATATCTGCCATAGTATTCACCACCACGGTCAGACCTAATAACCTTTATTTTCTTACTTAGTTGATTTTCAACTTCAGCTTTATAATTCTTAAACACATCTAAGGACTGTTACTTCTCATGAATTAAGTACAAATAACCATGGCGAGAGTAATCGTCTCTGAAAATAATAAAGTATTATTGTCCATTCCAGGAAGCCGTAGGGAACGGACCATATATATATCTGTATGAATCAGTCCTAATAGTTCATTACTCCTGTTTGCAGCTATTTTCTTTATGTTTGTTTGTTTTCCCTTTACACATTCTATGCAAACCTTAAGATCTGATAAATCAAGGGAATTGAGAATGACACAAGTCTTTGTATTCTCTGTTGAGAGATGTGACCTAATCGCTTGTGCCACAACATTGATGAATTCTCTTTAGTTATGTTTCTTTTAATACCATTGTTACTTGGGTGCAGGTTTTTATAATGATTAGTTGTCTTAGAATCCAGTTTGTATAGTTCATCAACACGAGTACCGATTACTACAACTTGAGAATTTAGAGAAACAACACATTTACGATTTCCAAATAGACAAAAGTAACCAAAGTTGTCCAAACTAGAAATAGAAATTAAGTTCCGTCTAAACAACGGTACAAAAAAAGTTTCATCTAAATCTAAATAATAACCAGACTCTAACTGAATTCTAAAATAACCAATAGCTTCAACAGCAGCCATGTTGCCATTTCCCACATAGATGTATCTTTCACCATTAGTTGGCTTTCAGCTCTTGAGGTAATCTTGCATAGTGACACTTATGTGAGTGGTAGCTTCAGTATCCATCCACCAAGTGTCAATTGGTACTAAAGCTAAATTAACTTTAGCACAAAGTTGAGAAATATACCTTTCTTAACACGCCAGTTGGCGTACTTGGTACATTCTTTCTTACCTTTCTTAACACGCCAGTTGGCGTACTTTGTACATTCTTTCTTCACATGACCCGGTTTCTTACAAAAGAACTAGAGAGCTATCGTATTCTGTTTCTTTTGTACACCTTACACTGTTCCAGAGTTTGCAGTTTCTTTACCTTTATTCCTTTTCCTCTTATTGGAATTTCCTTGAGAAGTTGTTGCTAAATGAGCACTTTCAGTCTTCTCTTGTTTCAGCCTCTCCTCTTCTTGAACACATTGAGCTATAAGCTCATTTAGAGTCCATTTCTCCTTTTGAGTATTATAGGAGACTTTGAACTGACTGAATTGTACAGGAAGGGAAATCAAAACCAAGTGCACGAGTATGTCATCAGATAACTCTAACTTAAGTGCCCTCAGCTTTGTGACAAGATTAGACATTTCCATTATATACTCCCTGATGTTTCCTTTTCCCTTATAGTGCATTGAAACAAGCTTGGTCAGCATAGTGATTGTTTCGACTTTTTGTTTGTAGCAAATCAGTTAGAAATTTGCTTAAGGAAACTATTAACATCAGCCTCATTAGGAATTCCACCTCTTATGGAGTCTGGAATGGAATGCTTCATAATCATTAGACTCATGCGGTTTGAACGTTCCCACTTCTCGTATGCAGCTATCTGATCAGCGGTACTGGTGCTGGTCAGAGTTGCAGGACATTCAAATCTGAATGCAAAGTCTAGATCTATACAGCCAGGCACAATCATTACGTGCTCATTCCATTTCTTGAAATTTATGTCGTTAAGCACGGGAATATTATTCATATTGGCAGAAATTGATGACACTTTAAGAAAAGAAAACAAAATAAAATGCTCATGATTAGTCAAGAAGTTTAGAAGTCAAAATAGAAAAATTTATAAAAGGGGCAATTACAAAATACCTAGCATAACATTATTTTCAATCTTAAGACATAATTAATAATTTGTAAGTGGTACTCTTGGTTGTAGTAAAAATATTGAAACTAAAATGGCCTAACAATGTGCCTTTCTTTGGACTGACGCATTGTCAGCATGTTATGCCAAATGCTGCACATAATTTAATACTACCTATCATGCCAAAATAACCTTCCTTTGGGTTGATTATTTTATAATGATGTTATAAAAATTTACTTACTATCTGGCTAAAATAACCTTCCTTTGGGTCGATTATTTCGCATAGATAAAATTAAATTACCAGTCATCTGGCCAAAGTAACCTTCCTTTGGGCCGATTATTCCGCATAGATGAAACATGCATTCTCATTCTAAATTAATAAAATTTATCCAATAGAGGTTACTTTGGTAACATATTGGTTCAATCTATTTAATTCAAAATAATAAGCATCCAAAGTTTAGATAAAAATTAGGTAATTTAATTATAATTAAAAATAGATAATTAATTAACCTCAAATTTTGACTTCAATTAATTATTACAAAATTATAACCTTAGTTCGTAATAATATTATATAACAGTAGGGGAATTCATATTTTATATGTGTGTATAAAATTATTTAATTTAAACTTTAGGTTATATATAAAAGAAACATGAGTCCACTGTTAAATTAAGTGCAAATGACTTAACTCACACCCATTATAGTCTTAGCTTAGACAGTAGAGTGCATGGCTTTTAACCATGTGCTCGTGGGTTGGATTCCCACAGACAGCATCTTAGCATTTTCATTATATAAATGGGCGATTACCAAATAAATGGTAAGGAAGTCATAAGGAGACTTTACAATAATAATAATAAAAAATAAATAACTGGCAAGTTAAAAACACGGATAAGACCATAAGATGCGCTTGCGCCAGAAATTCAGTTTCTCTGGCAGATGCAGAAATGGTCAGAGAGTTATCCCTGTCCTCTGACCATTTCTAAATAACTGGCAAGTTAAATTTAGCTTGTTTTAGTGATATTTCATCATTTTTGAGTCAAAAATCGTTTCTAAACTGAATGAAATAGTGTTTTTGACGATGACAGCAATGTTTACATATTTTCCAATTACTCTCAAACTAAGATAATCAAGAAATCAAACAACAACCCAAAAAATGAAATCTCAAATGATAAATTTGTAATTCATTTTTACTACCATAAACATACGGAATGGAGTGAAAAATAAAACTGAATATCATGTTTAAACAATCTACGTGAAAGGCTCTGATACCATTTATTAAAATTTAGACTTATGATCATTATAAAATCAAAATTCTAAATATTAAACTGAATAACCATATTCACACGCAAATCGAATAAACAATGATTTATGTATAAATAAGAACACTGACTTTGATCCATTGCACAGCGAAAGCGTAAACAATAAAACTTGATGGATTTACATTCTTCCAAGCCAAGATCCAGAGACCGAATGGATTCTCCTTATGGAACAGATAAAACTGACAGAACTTTGTTTATGAGGAATGTCAAACATGTATCTGGCTTGGGGACCACAACCTTTTTATAGTTCTTTAGACTTACGGGCTATTGTGGGTCCATTAACCATAATGACTCGTAATGGGCTTCTACACATCATGCCCATACTAATACTTAATTCATATTTCTATAGGCCCAATTAATTTACTAAAGTTAGATCACATTTTATTAGGCCTATAATCGAGATAGAAATCTACGTACATATATTTATACACATGGCCCATAAAATTCTAACATGTTATTGATTTGATAAAGATTAAAGCTTAAAAACTTAATTATTTGAATGATTTTACCTAATATTGATTTTGATAACATTATTAATTAGGGTTAGTTTCGTTCAATGAAACAAACATATGACTACCCCTTCTTATTTTTCTAAGCTTACGACATCTTATTATTCTATTTCTTTAGCTTTTGGAAATCGACATGCTTTGTTTTGTGTTTTCTGAAAAAGTGAATCACGTTTTTCTTTATTGTTCTGAAAATAATATATGCCTTGTTCTGTTGCTTAAAAGCATGATTATTGCATGCTCCCATGGCTTTAACAATATGAAAAATACTAGTGGTGTCAATGGGTCAGGCTAAACCTAGGTTGTCGATAGCCTGGCCTGACCTGATAAAAAATTTTCGGGCGGGCCAAAAGTGGGCTGCGGGCTATGGGCGAGCCGGAGCCAATCGGGCCGTGGCCCGGCCCGAGCAGCCGGTCAGGCCTCAGTCGGCACAATCGTTTAATATATTTTTTAAATTTTATATATTTATTTTAATAGAATTTGAAAATTTGTATTTGTATTTTATAAAATTCATAAATTATAAATTATAGCATACTCATTTATAGTAAAGTGTAAGATGAAATTACTTATAAATTAAACAAAAATATTTATTTAAAATAAAAGATATAAAATACAAACTAATATATATTTATTAAAAATATGTAGCAATGATAATTCCCTACAAACAAGATAATTTAATATTAATTTTATAATTATAATTTAATATTAATACTATAATTTTATTATGACAATTAATTATAATGTAAATATAAAAAAGTTATTATCTAAGTACAATGAATTTATTTCAAATATTATTTTTACGTGTTTAATAAATTATTATATTTCTTTTTAATATGATTTTTAAAAATAATTTTATTAAGTTTATAATATAATATTTTTAAAATTTTAATGTTTTTATAAATTATGTACAAAAATGTTAATTGATTTAGTTGTTGTAATTTTAGTTATTGTTGATTTTTTTTACTTGTATGGTTATATAAAAATTATTGTCTTTTCATATTATATCTATTATTAAATAATCATTGTAAAATTTTATATTTTTATTACACATATTAAAAG
>JAOQMS010000006.1:35006905-35054900 GCA_027563885.1 Erythroxylum longipes
TGCATGCAAGTCAAGGATATAGGTCGGGATCAGTTCGCGTCTGCATTGGTTTTCTTTATATGTCACTAAATGTATTTTCCGCAAAACTTGTGTATTATTTGTAATTGAATATGACAATTGTATTACTTTTGAGAAACATAAATGATTGTATTTTGTAAATTGAAATGGGCCCAAGTGGCAAATAAAAGTTTTATTGATTTCATTGTTTGCATCAAATGGTTAACTCTTTATGTTTATGGTTTTTTTTTTTAAAAATGTATACCGAGGTTTAAGTGTTAAGTGATGTGACATGCCACCCTCGCGGGGCGCGGATTCGGATATCACTATCGATATCGGGTTCTGGTCCAGCGGGAGTGGGGTGTGACATAATAAGTACAATTGGATATGAGATTTCTTCAGTACTGTTTAGATATGGAATTTGTTTCTGAGCTTGTTTTAGCCTAAAGTTAATAGGCTTGGCTTGGTTTGACTAGGCATCAGGCCATGCTTAAGCTTTTTTTTCAATGTTTAAATTTTAAATCAAGCTCAGATTTAGGCTTCTAGCCCAACTGACCTAACCCAATGCCTAAATGTATCATTAAATGATGTCATTTGCTAATTGAAAAAATGATATCACTTCAAAAATGATGCTAAATTATGGCTGTTCATTTTGAAATGGCATCATTTTTTGAATGCAATAAACCCTTGAGTGCGTGTTTTTCTGCTTCCTCTTTTAATTACTCAATCTTTCTTCATCCATCATTCCCATGTCTATAGCATCCTCTCCTCATTTCTCTTTGGTGATAGCCAATCATAATGAGTAACCTTGCCTTGTTACTAGACCAGTTGCCAATCAACATGTCTTTTGACAAGTTACTAGTTGCCTCATCTTGTTCCTAAGTTTCCGTTTCTTCTTTTGTTCTCTATTCCCATCTCCCAAAAGGTTAGTCTTAAATGAAATTGATTATTTGGTCATGTTTTGATAAGTTAATTCTCAATCCCCGTATATAAATTACATATGCTACTAGGTATTGGCATTATGAATTCACTTTATAAGATTAATATTCATGTTTTCATTAATGGTAGTAATTATTGATTTCACATCCATAATTTTTGGTTCCTGGATTGAATATGTATATGTTTTATTTAGGTGAAGAAAACATCCATCCAACTTACTTAGAAAGTAGTTTATCATAGTTTATGGAGAAATATCAAGTAGTTCTATGGTTGAAACTGATGGACTTGTTAAAAGTTTAGTAAATGATCATTATTAATGTTAGTGATATAACCATAATTGAATGTATTAATCGGTATCCTTTTGAAGAGTTTACTTTTTTTGCTTTCACATTTGTTATGCTTGAATATTATGTCCTTATGATCCTTACCACTAAATATGGAATTAATTACTTAAGTTATTCACTTCCATCCGTATTATTTCTAACTTTATTTTAGTTGAGAAATCCACATAGATAATATCATAGTCGAGTTAGCCTTAGGACATTAATTTTCCTAAAGGGTACCTAAAAAGCAAGTTTTATTCACATTGAATCCTTAACATAATACTATATTTTCAACCAAGTAGGTTTTCTCTTTCCATTTGGTTCTTAACATAGTCTTATAAGTACAATGCTCTTATACACAATGCTTTGAATAGAGAGATAAGAGGTAAATTTATACCAATTAGTTAAGGTCAACTTTCAAAATTAAATCTCTTGTAAGAGTTCACCTTATTAGTCCCAAGGCATATATTTTCACATGCATGAAGATAAATGCCTAATTTTGCAAAGTTGTTATGAATATGATTTTATTTACAACTTAGGTATTTGATTAATGGCATTCTATATAGCTTTTAACTCAATTTTTATCTTAACCATATAATTTCCTATGAAAAAAGATAAGCAATATTGGTGGTTCAAAGTTCATACCCATACATAGTAGCTTAAGTTTCTATAGTGATTGCGATTTTTTCATTGCTAATTTTTAAATATGTTTGATTAATTATTTCTCTAGAATTAAATAAATTTTATACAAAGCATTCAAGTCACATTAGTTAATTCTAATGCCAATAGATGAGTTACCTTGTTACAAGTTCTAGAGGTATATAATAAGTCTATAATTGATATATATGTTTAGATATATATACACACACAATCATGAATTGGTAATTAAGACCTAAACTATTTTAAAGGATGCTTAGTGCCTTATTTAGATGCATAAATTGTGTTATTGTTTTGCTATTGCTAAAGCATAACTTCTAATTCAGTATGGAACAAGCAGATAGTTCTAATCCAGTACCTAGAAACAATATACCAAGTGAAGAAATGATTAAGGATGAAGAAATATGTTTCTTGAGAAGTAATGCTTGAAATCACTTCACTAAAAATTAGATCAAGGGATGGAATTGAAAAGGCTAAATGTAAGAATTGTCACAATATATTGGTTAGGGTTTTTAAAGGTGGAATATCTCATTTGAAGTGACACACTAAGTCATGTAACAGAAAGAAGATGATATTAGGAGGTCAATCATTTTTTACCCTAGATATAATAAGAGTGAAGAATGAAATGACTACCGTAAGTTATAATAACAACAAATCAAAGTTTTTTTAAGCTAAGATGAACATTCAATCTCTATTATCTATAGTAAAAACTTTAGGATTTTGCTTATATTATGTTGATGGTAAAACCTATCTATTTGTTTTACGCTCAACAACTACAAGTGAACGGGTCGTGACTTGTAGCTTAAAAGAGTAGATATCGATCCCACAAGAATTAATGCCCAGACACCACTTAATTTAGATAAATCTTTGTTTAAGAAACAAAATTCTTAACAGTAAATAATTTGAAAAATTAAACTAAAATTAAAAGACTAGCTCAAAGATGGAGGCTTAATGATTCTTAAATAGTCCAATAATACTAAGTTTAATGAAGCCCCGCATGTGGGAATTGGTCACAAATGCACTCCTCTTTTCTTCTCCTCTTGATTTCTAGCTCAATCTCCAAGTTGCTCTATCTACCTTCCTACATAACAAATAGTAAATTCTTACCCTAAATTAACATCAAACAGAAAAGAACAATAATGGAAATCAAACTAAGCAAAACTATACAAAATGAACCCTAAACTATAGCAAAAATCAACATGTATGCAAGAAAACACATGCCATTTACATAGAAAAACATAGATTAATACACACCTATCACCTTACTCTAACCGACTTTCAAGATTCTAACTCCAAATACTATGAAGAAAGACATTTTAAATATTTATGATGCTCAAAATTAAAAAATATTAAAGAATTTTTTTGAATATTCAACAGACAAGTAGCCGTAACATCATATATACAGATAGAGACAATTAAAAGAAGGATTATATAATAGTGATAGCACACTTCTTTAACAACAATTAGACTTTATGTAGATGACTAGAAAGGTCAATTATATTCTTCAATAATGTTATTATTTATTTATTTATTATTTTACAATTAAATAAGTTTATTTATATACCAACATTGTATATAAGTTAAAGGTTGAAAATCGAGATAGTGGAGTGCTTAATGGATTGAAACATCAACACTGAGCTCTTTACCATGACTTTAGACAACTATAGCATAAATGATGAGACGATAAAAAAATTATAGAACAAGTTGTAGTTTCAGAGCTTGCTAATCAATGAAAGGTTATTCTATATGTCATTTTCAAGTATATCATGAATTTGATTACGAAGGATGTATTAGAGGTAATAAAGGAACCAGTAGAGGCAATTTGGAGTACCATAGTGCATTGAAGCGTAACACTTAAAAGAGTAAAAGAATTTAAAGACAATTACATAAGAGCTATACATTTCGTGCACAAAAAAGTTGGTTTTGGATTATCCAACTAGATGGAATTCAACATTTAAGATATTTGTAGTTGATAACTAAGTATTTTAAGGTGTTAACCAGTTTTAAGGTGTTAACTAGGGATTTGGCTAAAGCACTTTATGTGAAGTTAGAGATATTTTATAATGTTATTGAATTGTTCTCACGAGCAAGATGAGATATTTTATAACGTTACTGAATTGTTTTCAGGAACAAAATATCCAAGTTTGCACATTTACTCTAGTCTTATGTGTGAGATTAAGTGAGTTTTAATTGTTAGGAATTTTTATTCCAATAAGGTGATCTAGATCCTTGCAGAGTAAATGATAGAGAAACTTAATTCTTATTAATCTATGATATGACTAATTGTGGCAGTCATTTTTGTGATATATTTGAGATATGAGATGGAGGAACTATATTTTTATTATCAAAAGTTGTATGGTGATTGGGCTTAAGTACATGTTGATATCATTAAACAATTCAATTATGATTTTTTAACAATCATCAACTAAGATTAGACAAAGATCATGATCGTAGGTATAAGCTTCAACTTTAGTTTTAGTTTTATCTTCATCTATAGTTCATATAACTGGTGCGAGTCCTAAATTTGAATAATTTATCAAGTAAGAAAAGCCTAGAACTTCTTACAGTAGGATGGAATTGGACAACTATTTGGAGGTAAGTGATATGATCTTGGTTGAAAATGTGCAAATTCAATGTATTATTATGGTAAAAGACATGTTGAAATGCTTATCTAATTATGCAAGTAATTACACAAGACTTATTTAATTCTAGTATCTATTATTTCTTTGGTGTCTGCTTTTAGTACTAACAATCAGATAATTAGTCCTCAATATGCTTGAATTTATCCTAATATGTTGGAACCCCTTATATGTATCCTAAGTTGGTTAGGAGATGAAGATGTTTAAGGTAGACTAAATTCTTTATAATATGTTAGTTTTGTTTAACATAACAATTTTAATAATCATATATAATATTATCTTATATTTTCTTCTTTATATTTTAACATAACAATTTTAATAACCATATATTATATTATCTTATATTTTCTTTTTTATATTAATAGAGGTACAAAGACCATTCTTACAAATAAAAGTTTCTTCAAACAAATATTTAATGATGAAGGTGAACTTAATTTTTAATTATCATGTGTAGAATATTCATTTAATACAATTTTGGTATAATCAGATATAATTTATATAATAATATTTCTATGAGTAAATGAAGTGGTGTGAACTATTGATGATCCTTATTATAATGATTAGCTAAAACCTTCCTTTATAGTCAGTTTGTTTACTTTAATCTTTAGTTCTCGATTTACTATTTTTTTCATATGATTGCTTTGGTCTTTTATATTTAAAGATATAAATCTTTACTTGTGTGATTTTATGCATCTTAATAAAGAAAACTTTATAATGTTTTCTCTGTCTGTTAGCTCAACTTTATTCTCCAACTTTAACTAATAGTTTTGTATCTATTTTATTTGGATAATATAATTTTGATACTCTTTAGTTTTGAAAATAACTTAATTTTGATAATAACATTATGATACTCGTTGTATAGGTAGAATTTTCAATTAAGTTATTGATCCATGTTTTGAATGGACTAAGCATATGGATTAAGCATTAATTATCATATCTTATTTTTTAAAATTATAAACCTAAGTTTTAAGTTGGGTTAGTATCTATAAGCCATTAAAATTTATTTGAATTAGGCATAATGAATTAAAAAAAAGCAAGTTTTAAAGATTTTATAGATTGACGATACAAATTTTTTTAAAAAGGCCATTTTATTATTAGATAAGCGAAGAGTGACAAAAAAGAGATAATATTTTAAATTGATATTAATTTTAAAGAAATTGAGCAAATAGATTTTAATTATTTTTATCAAAGGTAAGAGATTAGACTTTGCAATATTAAATTACTAATTCAATAAATTAATGAAATGAATATGGATTTCTTACTATAGTTGAGATAATTTGAAAAAAAAAAGGAGTTCAAAGATGCAATTAAGCAACTTAGTTGCAAAGTTAATTATGTATCAACCTATACCAAAATCTTAGAAGCTCAAATTGACCAACAAGTTAGCACTTCTTGTAGACCATATGTTAAACTTCCTCACAAACCTGAGAATGATAGAGAACATTGCGATGTTGTGGTACTGATAAGTGATAAGTTGTTAAGGAATCATAGATTAGGGGACCTTGAGTGAAAAATAAGGGAGTTAAGACATCTATTGAGAAGAGTAAAACTAATGGAGAGAAAGGAGAAGGAAAGGAACCCAAATATGTTCCCTATACACCCTAAAGCCATTATTTCCCTTTCCTTAAAGATTGGTTCAGGTAAAATTAAACAAGCCATTTAGAAAGCTTTTCGATGTTCTTAGAAAATTGCATATAAATATACCCCTCATCGATGCTTTGAGATAGATGTGTTCTTATCTCAAGTTTTTAAAGGGGACATTATCCAATACAAGAAATTCTAAGGATTGTAAAGTTGCAACTTTGACTAAAGAATGCAGAGTTATGATCCAAAATGAATTACCTCTTAAACTCAAAGACCATGGTAGCTTTTCTATTCTTTGCATTATTAGCGATATAAGCTTTGATCATATTCTATGTTATTAGGGGGAAAGTTTCAATCTTATGCCCTTATATATTTGTAAGAGGCTTAAGATGGGCAACCTAATACCTATGACCATTTTCTTACAATTGGTAAAGCATTTTGTTAAGCATATGGTAGATGTATTATAATAAGTTTTCATTCTCATAGACTTTGTGGATTTAGATATGAAAGAAGATAAAAATATAGCTTTGATTTTAATACAAACTTTTGTAGCCATATCTAAGGCTCTAATAAATGTATATGAGTAAAAGTTGACCTTAAGGGTCGAGAATGGAGAAATAGAGTTTAAAAAGTTAGGGCATATAAAACTTGTTAATAATGAGGATAATGATTGCCTTTATTTTCTGTGGTTGAAATTGAAACATATTTATGTCAACTAGGAGGTAAAAATACCATATATAAAGGGGATAGAACAAATTCAAAAGAAAGATAAAGATATGGATAACCAAATTATAGGAAAACATAAAGTATACCCAATAACTAATCATTTAGTTGAGAAAAAGAAGAAAAGAAAGACAGGTGTGGACATAAAAAATAAAAGTAGCATACATCCTATGAGTAAGTGGTCACTTAGTTAAAGTTTGAAGCTAAAAGGGTTGAGTTCATGACCTAAAACAAGCACTTGTTAGAAGATTATACAACATTTATTCTCTTTCATACATTGGAATTAATTGTTTAAAGTTGTTTTAGCTATTATTCATTCATCTTGCTTAGTATTAATGTTAGGTTATGGATCTTATCTTATTGTGTTTTGATTTTTTTTCTTATAATGATGGTTTTGAGTTAGTGAATTTTTTTATTTTGCATATTTTTTGGTCAACACGGTAAGAACACACCCCCATGTCTCTCACCGTGTCGACTTACACTCAATTCTATTAGAGAAGATAAGAGCATCACTTTTGAACATGGCTGATCATATGCACCTATTATATTATAAGACACCCTACTATGTTTCTCCTTGTGCCAAACCCTTATTAATCTACAAATGAACTAAAAAAGAAACATAATATACCATTTTTGAACATAACATATACATGACATCATATAACACTCGTCTCTAACCAACGTACCCCATGTTGACCTATAATTTTTTACATAGAAGCAGAATAAGTAACAATCAAACCCGAGAGTAACATTGCACCATATACTCCACATGTTTTATAACACACCCTAAGTAAGTAGAATACGCCCAAAGACACATCCTCGTGTTTCCTTAGTAAAAATTTCTAATTTCCTCATTGCATAATATGGGCACAACATAACACTACGTTAAGACCTTGTTTAGGTGTTAAAAAGAAACAGAATGGACACATTTTTAATATAGCACACATGTGCCTATATGTCCTTACTGTGTTTAGAACACTACCCTGTGAAGCTCTTAAGTCCTGTATATGTCTAATCCCTAATAATTTGTTTCTTTTTCTTCATTTAATTTAAATAAAAATGGTTGTTTGTTTGTAACTATATCTAACCTATGTTCTATCAACACCATTCTGTATCATTCTTATGTTGCTCTATATCTGGGACATATCCCTATGTTACAAGTGTGTTTACTACCTCTATAAAAGGTGCTTCTAGCATGTGTTCCTTATTTTTCACCTCCTATTTTATTAGTTTTCTCTTAAATTATAGCCTTCCCAAAGGTTTTTATGGAGATCACCCAAGACTTCCTTTACCCTATTTTGTACAATTTAGCAATTATCTTCACACTGACTTCATTAATTTTTTAACATCTCCTAGTTATTCATCCTACTTCACTTTTAATTTTAGTATTTTAATGCATTGTGGATTATTTAGAATTATAAATTATATTTTGTGCTTTTGATTGATTGAATAGACAATATGCATAACTTTTAGGCTATTAAAGAATAAGTTGGATGCATTGTGAACTATATGTGTAATTTATGGTTGATGATGGTTAGTGTGAATATTATTGGATGCTCTAGTGTTTTTTATTATCCATGTTGGTTTTTTAAGTTTCTAGGTTAGATTAATGGACACATAAATTTGCATAAATGACCTATACTTACTTCAGTTCATTTACCACTAATCTTTGTTTATTTTTATATAGGTTTGATATGCGATTTAATGAGCTACACTTGAAGGAATTTATAGCACTTCAATAGGGGGCATTTAATTAACTTAATTTTCTATTTTTAGCTTATAGGATGAGGGTAATAATTACATCATACATTAATGACAGGAACATAAACATGGGAATGTTAGTTATAGGTTAACACACTTTCTTAAGGGTGCATGCATTACATTTATGATTTTATATAAACTTTAATTTTGTTGCAATTTTTGTTGTACTGTACTTAATATCCATATATACATGGTGCCTATTGTTATCTTCTTATTGCTAATTCATATTTTTTAATCTAAGAGTGTGGGATTATGATGAAGTGAGGACCAACATGACCACCTAGGAGGTCTATAAATTAGCCCCAGTGTAAGAGGCTAGGGTTAATGCCTTTACATCCACAACACAAACTACTACTACCAAGATCAATATACCAAGGCAATAAATAAAATCAAAGGTCATATTATTGGTACTTTTAGTTGTACCCCAGGAGCAACAAGAGTAATAAGATTAACTACTACTTCACTTTATCACTAAAGACTGTTTTAGGCAGTTTCAGTGTTTTGTACCAAGTAATTTAAGGTGCCTAAATACATTAACTAGGATGTATTGTGTAAGTTGGACTTAGCAAAAGGAGTAAGGGAGGTCATTTGCCTCAACATATGGCTTGAGTTCTTCGACATCTAGAAGCCAGTATACAAGGAGCTTATGTTGGAGTTTAAATGAAGAATAAATATTGACAATAATAAGACATCATAGGAGGATAACTCGATCCTTAAGTTTAGGCTAGGAGACGTAGACTAGAGCATTAATTACAACTAGTTGAATGTCTACACTGACCTATATATAAAGGAGCACACACATATCCTATAACATAATAAGACACTAGTTGAATGTCTACACTGACCTATATATAAAGAAGCACACACACATCCTATAACATAGTAAGACATTCTTCGATTTTGATTATTCAAAATCAAACTTGAGGAATTTTAGGCATAATATAGCTACAGTAAGGTCATACTACTCAACAAAGTCCAAGGCCTTAAGTTTCATGTTCCTAGTTATGAGGCATGTGTATAAGCTCTTTGTGCACTCCTTTTGTACTTGGAGGAAGGCATAATCAATCATTAGGACATGTTCCTTATCTAATGTATGTGATGACAAAGCTACACACATTTAGAGAAAGGCTTTTACCTAGCTAATCAAAGGCTATCCATGTCGAGAAAATTCTAGCATCAAAGGAGGGGAAACAGTGATCATTAAGCTTACGAAAAGACTAGGAGATCTCAATGATAAGTATAAAATGATGGTGGTTAGCACTCCCTAAACCTCTCACTATAGAGATGCTAGATTTGTATTTAGTAAAGCTATAGGAACATATGCGAAGGTAGCATTTCATGCTTGTTGATGCACCATCACGAGAGGCATAGGAAGCTCTTACTCAAGAGGATCATATTGTAAGTGTGAAGCCAAGCCAGCCATAACATTATACAGAAAGCAATACATATACTGGTTAAGTGATACATTGGTGAGGTTAGGTAAGCACCTTATAGTATAGATCCTAACTCCATTAATCAAGCACATCTTGTTGTCACAAAATGTGCTAGTTACAAAAAAGGTGCTAGAGCACCATCCTGATAAGCCCAAGATAATTATATTTAAGTATACACTTAAGGCATATACGAATGAGCTAACTAAAGAGGAGGAGTTTAGATGTATAGCTAATTGAGATGTAAATAAGTATACCATAACTCAGGTCAAAAGAACCAAAAGGCCATTATTAAACTAAAAGATGGATGAATAAGATGACATGTAAACAATGGCCATAAATGTTTCCAATAGAGACTTGATGGATATGATATCTATAGACCTTATACATGACATATGGGTGATAATGTCATATTCTTGACCACCAAGACCTTTTCCTCCTTAAGATGGACTTTTATTTGTATTTTTATTATTTATTAATTATTTATATAGGGATGTATAGAGAGACCTGCACATGATTTTCATTAATTTAGAGAAGGAATATTACTTGGCACCTAGGGAAGTCACATAGAGGTGTCTAAAAGCTAAAAGAGTTTTTTTGCCTATATACGAGTTATTAGGAATATGTATAAAGGTGTTAAGACTAGAGTATAAATGGCAGGAGGAGATATAAAGAATTTTTTATTGTTATTAGGCTACACCAAGGTTCGTCATTAAGCTCTTTTATGTCTATATTAGTTGCAATGAGCTTATCAAGAATATCTATAGGATGTGCCTTGGTGTATATTGTTTACTGATACATTTTTTTAGTAGATGACAAAATAGGGTGTTAATGACAAGCTAGAAACGTTAAAGTCAAAGGTAAGATAGATGAAAATATAATTCACTATATCAAATTAGGGTGGTTAAAATGGAGGAGCGTCTCGGGAGTTTTATGTGACAAAAAGATACCACTCGAACAAAAAGGTAAATTCTACCATTTAGAAATTAAGCTGACTATGGGGTAGAGTGTTAACCCATCAAATAGGTGTATATTTGTAAGTTAATAGTGGTATAGATGAGGATGCTCTGTTAGATGGGCAACCTTACGAGAAGAGATAAGTTCAAGAATGAAGTGATAAGAGACAATTTGGGAGTGGCTAACATTAATAATAAAATAAAGAGACAAGGCTTAGGTGGTTTGGACATATTAAGAGGAGGCATCTTGATGCCCCAGTGAGAATATATGAGATAACTATACCTAAGGACTATAAGAGACGAAGAGGAAGACCTAAGAAGAATTGGAGGAAGGTAATTAGGAACGATATGACTCTGTTAGAGATTATTGAGAGCTTGGCCTTTAATAGAAAACTTTAGAAAATTAGGATATAGGTAAAGGAGTCTACATAGCGAGGTCCTTCTCTTTTTATAGGCTTTTTGAATCTTTTCCTTTGATTCTTATATCTTATAATTAGCTTCAATACTTTTTTTGTAGCATTTGCTCCTTTAGTTATTCTATCTATATTTTCTTTTTTTTCAATTGCTTGTTTATTTTAATTACTTATTTTTTTCTTTATTGTTTGTTTATTTGTTTACTTACTTTTATCTTTATTTTGATTTTGATTTTGATTTCTTTATTTTTGATTTTGATTTTTATTTTCATTTACGTAAATATTTGTTTTTGTATTTATCTATTATCTTCTTCCAACTGCTTTTAAAGATCTTTTTTTTTTCTTACAAGTCTTTCAGAAATAATCTCTCCATTAGCTACGGGCAAGGTTGTGTACTTATGGACCTTCTCAGATCTCAGATCTTACTATAATTTCTACTATGTTGTTGCTATTGTTGTTGATGATGTTCTTGTTGTTGTTGTTTTGTCATATGCCTTTACAATTCTAAACTATGCGTTAATGGAAAACTGCATTTCTCATAATTTAATTAAGACTTGGCCTATGTCTCTTATATCAAGGAAGTATAAGTCCTCTATATCCTTTCCTTATTTTCCTTATTTTTATTATCTTACAAAATTTATATATTGAGGATAATGTTAACGTTAAGTGTAGGGAAGGGATTCTGTATTATGACCGCACTTATTAATTTTATCATTACTATCTTAATAGGAATCTATTCTTGGAAATTTATTTTACTTTCAAAGAGAACTAATAAAGATAATTCATTATGAGTTTAACTGTTTTGGTCATTTTAAATGTTTATATAACTACTTATGAGTGTTAGTGAATAAGTGAATTCTATTTATTTTATAAACTTGAAGAATGAATACTTGGTGAACATATTTATATTGTTTGTGTAAAGTATTTATACATTAAGTAATAATGACTTCATTTGAGGAATTTTATTATTCCAAAAATTAAATACTTATGAATAAATGAGCATAAATAATTTCAATCCATTGCTTCACACAAATAAAAAGGTTAAATTCAAATAGCGGTATTAGTAGTCATTTAAGATGGTGACCTAGTTAATTAATCGTGAGAATTCATGACAAGGTGTTTACTTTCACATAAAAAGATTATATGACTTTTTAAACAAGCTCCTAATGCTCTTATTTCATTCAATTTTGTGTTTTTAAAAAGGGTATGAATTTGTTTAAATTTTGAAATTTATCTTATGTATGTTCATTTTGTATATAGAGTTAATTTTGTGATTTAGGTTGAGTTTGAAAGATTATGAAGTGAATTGATACAAGTAGTTAGTTGTCTAACCTTTTAATGACCCTTGCAATTAAATGAGTGATTGAGAATCTTGGTTGGTGTTCTTGATTTGTTTAAGAATTTTTTAGAATTATTTTTTATTTAGGTTGGAATGATGAAATTGGTTTGCTTGAGGATAAGAAAATACTTAAGTGTGGGAGTGTTTGATGTATTCTAAATAGAATTTAATTTAAGAATTATGTTTATAGCATTATGCTTGTGTTTTGGACATCTTTACAGGATTTTATACTCAAAATGAATTATATTTTGTTCCAGGTTTTATTTCTATTTCTTCAAAGAAAAGGAGCAAATTTGAAGAAAATTTGAATCAATTTGGAGCAAACTTGGAAGAAGTGAAAAAGACTCAAGAACACGGTACCTACAGGTTGTCATATTTAGGTTGTGTTCCACTAGTGTTCATTATATTTGTCCTTGCTCACTTAACACACCCTCGTGTTCAAGCCATGTTCAATTATATGATCTATACACATCCTTGTGTTAGTCTCGTGTTGGAGGTACTAGTTTACACAAAAAGTTATAGGATATAGTGAAAGATAACATGGTATATATATAGGCTATATTAGGACCATACTGGGCATTAAAAATTAAGATTTAAATTATTAAAATGGAGAAAATGAAAAAAAAGAGCTTTTGGCCATAAGAGAGTTTGAAATTAGAAAAGGATAATTACAAGAGTGAAAGATTAAGAAAAAGTTAATTTAAAAGAAAAATAAAAAATTCAGTAAAATTCATCCAAAACTCAAGATTTAAGATTTATGATAATGACTTCTTTGCCTTTTATTTTTTCATGTTTTATTATTGTTATTTCTTTTTATTTATGAACTAATTGGGATATAGAATTTCGTAGGATGGACCCTAAGATGTAATATGTTAAATTAATTTTTTGATTTAATGAAATATTAAGTTTTCTTTAGCTTTATCCATTTTCTTGTAGTTAATTAAATTTAAGGGATGAAAGTAGAAGGTTTAATTATTTAATTGATACACTGAGATCCAGATATGATATGTATGGTTAGATCACAACATGGGTAATGAGAGTTAGGTGAGTCACTTGAAACAGAATTGCATACTATTTCTAGCTTAGGGTTAAACCTATCATAATAATTGATAAAACGAATTAATGCATTCTTACGTTATCTTGGCTAGAAAAAGATTTCAACTAGTTATATCTAAGAATAGGAGTTATGTTACTCGAAAGAGAGCAATAACCATAATTTAGTTCAAAAAACTAGATTTGCTCATTAAATTAGGTTGAAAGTAAAACATAGTGAAGTCTTAAAGGATGTCTTACCTAAATCAACTTATTTATATATTGTTTTCTTCTTGGTTTTTGCCTTGTTTTCATTCTCTAAATTGTCTATTTTTTTGAACAAACGACATTTATTAGTTTAGATAATTAAGTTTGTAAATTGTTAGTAATTAATCATAAGTCCTCATACTCGCTAGTGCTAAAAATGTTACACTATCTATTTACTATATAAACACAATTGCTAATAATCTTTGCATATTTGGTTGTGAAATAAAAAGGATAATAAATGTTGCATTAAAATTGAATTTGTATTTTAATGTAATTAGGCATATGTAAACTAAATGGTGAGGTAAAATGTGAATAAATCTTGTCTTCTATTAATTTTTCACATATTATTTTTAATTAAACAAAAAATATTAGCAAGAATTTGGATATTGACATCAGTGTGTGCATGGTTAGTTAGGTAAGGATACTTTTTTCTAGTTGTATTGGCATTGATGCTTGAAATGATGTTTTAAATAATAATCTAGAGTTGACTTTTTACTTTATTTTATTATACTCATACTTCATAACAATCATTTGTAGTGTTACTACGTTTGAATGAAAACAGAGGAGATAATGATATCAACTTTAATCATAGGAATGATAGCATTAAAAAGAACTTAAGTGAAGCACCAACGGGTTGCATTATGTTATTTGTATTTTATGTCATAATATATGATCCCATTTTATTACGCCTAATGTAACAAAATATTGATTTAGGGCTATAAGTACATATCTTGTGGAAAGTGATGGTGCCTTCCCATCTAGAATGCGATGATAAAGTTTTTTGGTCTATATCACTTGTGAAAGAGAATTCTTAAGGCAAGAGAATAAGTAAAAAACATTATGTTATCTTTGTTTGAATGCAAAATTGACTAATTAAACTTTGTCATTGAGTTGTCATAGGGATTAACTAACATCTTGAGTAATATGTCTTGGAATTTTATGAGATTTACTTATGTTTTGCCTTGAAATTTTGGTATGGGTATTAAGGACCTAGATCAAAGATAATGGTTGGTTCTCATTTATATGTTGTGTGTAATTTTTAATGTGCAATATGTTGTTATTGATGTATATGACTTGTAATGGAAGGAGTTGATTAAGATTTGGAACTACCTCTTCAATCAAGTGATGTCAAGTGATTTCAACTCCTTGCACCATTAATACTTATCTCCTACAACCAAAATTTGAATAAAAACACACATATGAAATAGCATTCAATGTTTATCCATAATGTAAAGATTATGTTTTGGATTATTGTTTAATATAAGGATTATTTTAGCTTGATATACCAATTTATTATTATTTGAAATTCATAATGTATTTGTAGAGCTGTCAGGTGTATTAAAATAATAGAATTGTTAAACCAATTAGCAAATATTATATTTTTCTATGTTCCATTATAAGGTGCTTATTTTAAGAATAATTTAAGAGGGTAGTGCTTAGGAAATTCTATAATGTTATCATTTATCTTCATTAATATGATTTTCCCAATTAAATTTATAACCAAAAATAAATTAGAAACCTTGAGTAAAATATTTAAATACCATATATTCAGATTTTAAAAACCAAAATCTTGTAAAAAAAGACCACTACCACATAATATAAACTATATCAAAACTATATAACACATTATCATATAAGTGATTTTGAGGCTAGTTAAGTTCCTTCAATTCCTTTGTGTCACAACTTGGTTCCTCAACTAAGTTTATAGTGAAATTCCAACAAAAAAACTTATATGCACTTCACCTAGTAATTATGTCAAACACCTTCTAGGCACTCTACCAAAACATTTTATTAAACATATTATAGACTATTTAGTTTTTCATATAGAGGCTTAAGTAATTTTATTTGACAAAATATAAATATAAGGATGGTTGTTAGAAATTCACAAACCAAAGTATAACCAAATATAGGCAAGAGAACTAATGAAAGTCTCACAAATCTCTTTTGAGATATTTGAGCAAACATGTTCTAAGCATTCACTTTTAGGACATTTTATGGGTAAGAAATAATGTGAACTTAGATAATATATAAGAAACTTATATTAACATATTACAATAAATATTATATCAAATAAGGCCTAAAATTGGGAACCATAATTTGACATCCCCAACTAAATACATATTGTCCAACATCACTTTATCCACTTCTAACACCCATAACATATGAAATGCTTTCATTTCAAAACTTTCAACCTTGTCCAGCCCCCTCTTACACAACATTGGTTCAGAGAAGTACCAAAGCATCCTCCATTACAATCACTCTCATATTTACCTCTCCTAAAATATCTTAATCATGCAACCTAACTAAGAAACCATGATATATCGCTCTTCTTTTAGTATTGGTCTAAGAATTTGTTCTAACTAAGCCATTATTTCCCTTAATTGTTCCATATTCCTACCCCTATTTATCTCTCATGTTCCCTTATATTTTGGATCTGATACCAATTATCACAGGTTTGATCTTAAGGCTAGTTAAGTGCCTTAAATTCCTTTATATCACATGTTAGTTCCTCGACTATGTTCTTAATAAAATTCCAACAAATAATTTATATGCATTTCACTTAGTAATTATGTCAAACAACTTTTAGACACTTTATTGGAACATTTTGTCAAAAGGATTATGGAATATATAGTTCTTACATATATAGTCTTATGTAATTTAATTTGACATAATATAATAGTAAGGATAGTTGTTATAAACCCACAAACTATGCATCAAAATCTAGGTAAGAGAACTAATGAAAGTCTCAGTTATCTCTTTAAGACATTTTAGTAAACATATTTAGGTTGTTCACTTTTAAGACATTTTTAGGTAAGAAATAATTTAAACTTAAATCATATATAAATAAGTAACTTTAGTTGATGTATCATAACAAATATTACTCAAAATAAGGTCTAGAATAAACCCAACCTTTTTTCTGTCATATATATAAGCCAATAGTTTTGGATAAGTTCCAGTAGTTTTCTCCAACCACCGTGATTATTTAAGTCTTGAACTTATATCATTCAGTTTCTACATCTTGAAGCAATATGACTACTCTAAACAATCTTATTAGGACAATTAACCATCAATTAACATAACTGATAAATCAAATGGCTAACATAACAAAAAATAACTAACAATTGGTAATTGTCATTTGCAATTGCCACTTCCAGGAGTTGAAATGAGCTTTATCTTACTCTGAAACTTGAATTCTTACCTGCCAAAATACCTTAAGCATCTTGATTCTAAATGTGGCTACATTGTTTTTCTAAAATGGATAGCTTATACTCTTTTCCAACATTTTAGTGTATTAGCCAATTTCATGGATATCTCGGTTACATTAAATCCTTGCCAAACACATGTCACCATCATGTTGTTAAAATTATGTAAAGTTTATGCCAAATGAACGCCAAAAAGTGGGTCTTGTATATGCCTGTTTACAAAAATAATATCACTCATTATTGATAAGTAACCCATTCACTTTAAAATGATAATATTATAGATGAGTACAAAGAATATCACATCTCGATGTAAACTATATCAAGACTCTATAATTATAATTCCATGCGTACTTATAAAAAGTATCATTATTCATAAAAAGTACAATAGAAAATGGGAATACTATGACTTATTATAAAGATTATCATTACTCAATACAAAATATATCAAGACTCAATACACTAAGGAAATAATTATGCATAAAAGTACTATTAATTACTAAAAATAAGTAACTTATTTACTTTAATATGAGAATACCATTACTGAGTACAAAGAATACCATGCTTCAATACAAATTATACTATAATTGTATACATCCCATTCCATATTTATATACAAAAGTATCATAAATCATCAAAAATAAGTAGGACCTTCACTTATCTAAGATCATACAGTATTGGACATGATTTGGTACACAGTTTATGATAAAGAGAAATGACCATGGTTGTTTATCTAATGATTTCAAGTTATATTTTTTTAAAGGGACACCATAAAGGACATAAATTAGTACACACTCTTATAACAAACTATGTCCATTATAAGTTTTCTTAGATACTATTAACTATATGCCTTTGTGTTTAATTTTTTTCATTTTAACTTAACAAAGGTTAAGGGTTTTTTATTCAAATAAGGCTATATAACACATCCGTATAGTGAAATTATTGAATTTCAATGAAATCCTTTGCACACTGTAGTTCTCATTCTCTCCTTATCAAGTAAAATTTTCAAAAGATGAGTAAGAGACCTTAATTAAGTAAGGTTAAAAGTGTATCAAAGAGATGGGTAACACCATACACCAAACTCTAAGTACCTGAGGAGTCCGCACATCTTATGTTTTATTTCGGCAACAAAGATCATATACAAAGGTATTAAATCCTTAGTAATAGACTTATTAAACCTAACATAAATGTTCAATTTTATTCTTTATGCCAATTTGGTTTGGAATCAAAGGTGATAGACATAATGGAGAAGGTAGGGTTGATAAGATATTTCATTACATTTGAAAATACATATATGGACTTGACCTTGGAATCATTTTCAATATTGGAGATAAAGAGGGATTTAGCTTACGATCACCAAAATGTAATTACTTTTTAAATAATTGGTATGGATTTTTCCATATCAATTTTACAATTTTTATGCAAAATGTGGGTTTTAATTATCTTAGTTTTTGCTTTCATTTTCATATGAAATCTTTGTAGTTGAATGTTGTATTTATATAATTTACATTGACAGGAATATGAGAACCTTCCAGAAAAAATTGACATATAGTAGTAAAAAGAATCTTCCTTAGGTTAAAGTAATTGGATCTTATTCTAGGCAAGGATTAGGAATGAAATTCCTAAATACAAATGATTACTTTTGTAATCCCTCAATTTCATGCTAATTGGAACTTAGGCTACATTAATCACTTGGAATCCCTCAATAAAAACTCTAATGAGGTTTTATTTCTATAATGATTGGTTGACCATAAGGATTCTTAGCAATATAGTTAGGCATATTGTGTGCGTCAACTAATCACTCTAATTATATCTAAAGAAGAACTATTTGTTAAAGTATATAGAAATAATAAAAGGATAGAAACCTTAATAAATAATTAAATAGTAGAGATCAAAAACTAATCAATAACAACTAAGAGAGTCTCTGAACCAAGGTAGAATCACTAATCTCCTAGTATTAGTAAACATGAGGAAATACTCTAATATATGCCTAAAAATAGAGGTTAAGACACATATATAAGATTGTATAAAATGGTTGAAACAAGGAAATAAATCACATGACTATAATAGTGAAAGATTATAAATGTACATGAATGTATTGGTGATATGTGTGATCTTTTCCCTATAAATTTCAAAGGCAAGTATACTTACCGAACTATAGTATGGTGATTATGAATATCAATTGTCAATCTCATAGGGACTATGAATACTAGTAGTTACCTGTATTATCTAACGAACAAATTAAGATGATGATTTAATTAAACAAATAAAACTGAAATTAAGTTCAACATAAATAATAACCAAGAACATGAATTGCAAGAGATTAATCAAATCAGATAAGTGGTACCTATGAAATGAATCTCCTAATATTTTTTAAGTGTTAACCTTTTATCATGCAATTCAATTAAAGATCACTGGACCATGAAAATTGCACGTGATCATTATAAGGAATCTTAGTCAATAAGGATAGATACACAATCATCTAGTCAAGTCACTTATTATAATGTTCTTTTAGGAATACGATTTGGTATACAATCATGTTCTAAATTGTATTTATGATTCATTTTCTCAAGAACATCATTGCATATATGATTATGTTGTCAATCATGTTTATTATATATAAAACAAGCATAGGGCTCTTTCTATAAAAATGGGTGGGGCATGCGTATTACTAAAATTGATGAATTTCTCTTAAATTCTTAGCAATCTTTGCTTTCAAATCTCTTCCTACCAAGTAAAACTTTGAAATATGAGTAAAAAAATTCATCATCGAGCAAAGGTAATGGGGTATAAAAATGTTTATAAATTATTAAATATTATTTTATTTTCATATTAATTGACATAGCTAAAGCTATAAAATTGTCGTTTTTGAAACATATTTTTCGTTATGGATTCAAATTTAGAGGTTATACAATCTATATTGATATGAAGATGACTAAGTAAGACTTTTTTTAAAAATAAAAGATGACTAGATAGGGATAGTTGATTAGGCAAGGAAAATAAATCAACATTGACTGTATAGATTCTCTATTATCTTACAATTTAGAATCAAATGTTGCATTTTCTATATTTTCAAAGATAAGAATCTCAAAAGTTTCCTATATATATATATATATATATTCATATTAATTAACGTAGCTAAAGCTATAAAATTGTCATTTTTGAAACATATTTTTCTTTATGGATTCAAATTCAGAGATTATACAATCTATATTGATATGAAGATGATTAGGTAAGACTTTTTTTATTAAAAAAAAGATGACTAGATCGGGATAGTTGATTAGGCAAGGAAAATAAATCAACATTGACCATATAGATTCTCTATTATCTTTCAATTTAAAATCAAATGTTGCATTTTTTATATTTTCAAAGATAAGAAAATGTATAGACCTTGTTTAGGCAAAAGAACTAGGATTTTCACTACTAAATTTAACATCATTGGGAGTATCTTGGGATTGATATTACCCATCACTTATAAACCTCTAATAAAACTTAAATAAAGTTTTTTTAATGGCATATTGACCATCAGGTGTGTAGCCAATATGATATGGAATATTAGGTGCCTCAACTAATCACTCTTATTATATCTAACAATTACCACTCAGTCTTGTTCAAAGCCACATGCATAATCACAAAGAAGAAAGATAATATTTAAGAACTAGATAGTATAAAATAAAAAACCATTAACAACAACCATGAAAGTATCTCACATATGTTATATCCGTTAATATCTTGATATCAATACAAGTGAAGAAATATCATAATCCTTCTAAAAATTCCATCAAACATTACTCACAAGATCTATTTTACGTTAATTCAAGAAATACGATAAATGAATACAAAAGTACCATTACTCTTTAAAGACAATACTGATACTGTATAAATTCCATAAGCCAATACAAAATAGACCCTATCTTAAACAAAAAATACCACTAATCTTTAAAAAAATATCAAAACTATATATAAAAAATTACCATCAATTATTTACAAAACAATATGAACCAATAATATAAAATGCATTAACCATTATGTAACTTTGGTAATGAGTCTCTTCAATGGAACTAATCCTTTATAATCTTAGCCTTAATAGGAGAGATATTGAGAGACACAAATATAGAGTAAGACCTATAAGTGCTTATTTATTCATTATCATAATCTTAGTTTTGATTGGCAATATATATAACGCTGGATTTTCGGAGTCCTTTTATATTTGTCCATACTTTGGGATACTACTATATATTTATATACACATGGTTGTATATGATTTCAAAAATGTATTTGAATCCTTTTGGTATATATTTCAGTGATATATAATGTTATATGCTCTTACATGAACTTAGAGTTCATCGGTATACGAAATCTTGGAGATTTCTGACATATAAGTTTCTAAGTGTGTAAAACTGAGTCCATTAGATGAATATGGCCATGGTGTGTGTTCTAATGCCTTAGAGGTGATTATACATGATTTATAGACTTATTAGACACTTAGAAAGCTTAATTGGAAAGGTTGATGTACATAAGGGCTTAATTGTAAATTTAGGAAAAGTTTGAAGGGTATATTAGTAATTTCACATAAACTAAGGGCAAAAAGGTAAATTCACCATGTTTGGTCAAAGAAGAGTCAAAATTCTAGACCCTTTTCCTTGTGTGGCTGTGCATCCCACCATAAGACATTCAAAACACTTTGTTTTTTAATTAAACGAAAGGAAAAGAGAGGAGAAGAAGAACTTTCGATCATCATCAAATTTCCACCATTCTTTTAATTCTCCAACCTAAACCAAGGTGTTCTAAGTTAATTTGGGGTCAAGGAATTCAAATCTATCATTATATTTGAGAAATTCTCAAAGGATTTTAAGATATCACTAAAGGAAAGTTTAAGTAAATTTTGTCTCATCTCTCTCTACATTATGATTTTGAGTTTGGTGTTAAGATATGTTGTTCTCCATGCTTGACTATGCATGAGACATAGTTTATATGTTATATGAATGAAATGATTCATGGAGAAGCTTCTTTAACCCAAAATCGAAATGCCCTCTTTTTGGTGACAGTTGGTGAAATTTTGAGTATCTTTTCAAATTAATGGTTTAAATGAATTCTATGATGTTAATTTTGTATATATAATGTGAATTGATGATGAAAAATGAGTAAGAAGTACATTAAAAGGAGGCTTTCAAGTTCATGCCTTTAGGTGTTTAACAAAATGCCTAAATAAATTTGGCTTAGGATTTAAGGATTGTAATAATGTGCATTGGAAAGAGGCTTTCATGTATACTTAGAGTAAACTTGAATTTTTGCTTAGATTGATAAAAAGTGGCCTAACATGCTTGGATAAAAATGTTCTTAATTATGCTTTGAAATGTGTAAGTATTAGACCACAGACATTAAATGCCTTGGAAAATGAAAAAGAAAGCTTATGTGAATAATAAGGGAATTAACCATGTGAGAAGCTTCATGGCCGAATCCTATAGCTTAAAAATTGTGATATTGTGTTTTATACACTTAAATGATGGTGTATAAATATGAGATATATGTTTGAGTAGTAAATACATTGCATTTGTATATATAAAGGCTTGGGAACTGTCAATCAAAGAGCTTGTACCGAGAATTATTAAAGTCAAGGAGTGTAACCCTTCTTTTGAGGTGAGTTAGGGAAAACATATCTCTTAAATGAGATTAGGACATCTCAAGACATGTATGATGACCTGTATGTGAATTTTGAACCTACGTAATGCATAGTCGATTTGATTCTCAAATAGATGCTAGTATACTTATGTATTTAATAAACGAAATTATTTTGAATAACTTTTTATACTTGGAGTGAAACTGACGTTTTTATTTTGTATTTTGAGGAAAGATATTATTTTCAACAAACTTACAATTGAAGTGCAAAGGACAATTTTTAATTTTCTGAAACTACATTTTTAAATAACTTTACACTTGGACTGTAAAAGTTGACTTTCATTGCATGAAATAACATTTTGAAACTTACATATGCATAACCGAGTCATGTATAGTGCATGTATGTGTTCTCTTTTGGCTTAGAGCTATGACAAGGTTTCATTTTATCGGTTGGACCGATAAATAAAGGCATGGTACCTTGTTTTTTTGTACTTAATATTTGTATATAATTTTTGTGATTGGTGAGAAAATGACTGGTCAATCGTATACTAGGCATAACAGATTAAGCAACCCCGTATCCTTGATGCTGGTACATAAAAGTCGAGTCTTTGTAAAGACATCATTCTATAGGACTCGCAGGTAATTACACACCTAGAGGTCTGGTTATTAATGAGGTCATCACCTAGAGTCATGACACTCTTGTCGATTGTAGTTTGGACTCACCACAGATGAAATTAGAGCCAACACGGAGATTCAGTAGTTGTTCACATTAGTTTGGCTTAATTAGTGGTGACACATATAATTATTTTGGCTTATTCTAAGATTTGGCTTCTTGACGAGATTTGATTTTTTGCATGTGATGCTTTTCTGCTCATGTGTACTAGAACTGGAATCTATGTTCACTGAATGAGTGATTAATAGGTTAGGCTTATGTGGTTCCTAACCAGTATGGGATGAGTTATAGACTAGGTCTATTCACTTCATAAGTGGTTATATGCATGTTAGATGTGTAAAACCATTCTTAGGTTATTTAGACCATTTTGGTGTGTATTGGGTTCTATTTGCAATACATGTCTTTACTACTCACTGAGTACTTAGGGTACTCACCCCCTCCGCTTTCCAACCATGCAGGCTAATTTGGTGAGCTTAAAGTTCTGAGTGATTCGTGCGGTCTTTTGACATTTTCGAGGTATTATTGCATATGGGTAGCCTCTATTTTGTACTTTTGTTGTATAGTGGCTCATGATTGCGTTGATATGCTTTAAAATTTTGTAAATTCATTCTTGATTGTCTTGTGGTTTATAAATAACCTTATGTATGAGCCTTTTGTGTTGTCCAAATGTTTTTAAAGATATTCAGTTAGCCTTGCATAGTCGAGTTAAGGGTACTGTGAGTATCCTTAACCCAGGTATACGGCGGTTGTCATATATCCGACGTGGTTCTGGGTCATGACAATATACCTAAGAAAAGTCTCAAGGTTTCTATTTTATCCATTCATTTGCTCATCATAGTGAAATTATAAGTTTTTAAATAAAAAATGGGTGGAAAATATTCAAGAGAAAATAAAAAGAAAACTTTTGGTAAAATGTTGTGCATTTTAAAGTGGGCAGGATAAGAATACTCGAATATAATACATCACTTATATTAAGTACTCAAAAGGATTGGCATATTCCTTCGATTACAAGTAATAAAAATGACAAAGATGGGGATGACACTGGAGGGAAAAGAAATTTCATCAAATATTTTGAAATAAAATAGGTGAGAAAAGACAACTTATGAAAACATATATATCTTAAAACATTACAATAAGTATTATTCCTCTGTATACAAAATACCTTTACTTATTTAAAATAGGAACAACATTGTCTGTAATTTGTCAATATCACAAATGAATACAAAAATATCATAGCTTCATTGTTACAGTACCATTAATCCTTACATATAATACCACACCTTTATATAATAACAAACCCTCACAATAAAAAATTAGTGTCATATTTACTTTGATATCTCAATACCATTACTGCGTACAAATAATACCATAAGTCTATTAAAACTATATCATGATTCCTCATCCACAATACCTCACCTCGAAATAGAAAATATCATCACATATTATAAATTTATCTAAAACTCCTATTTTACTAATGTATTTTTAAATACGTTTGATTTTATAAGGAATACCATATAAACTTTCAAAAATCTCCAAATTTGCATAAAGGGACTAAACTTTTTATATCTAAGGATTGAGACTTTGACTTGTTTGTCATATATAGTTAATTTAAATCTATAATAACTATCAAATTAGCTCAAATATATCATAAGCTTTATGAAATTGTCAATCTAATTTCTTAAAGTATAAGATATTTTGTTTGATTTGTAGCTAGTATACCATTAACAATGTCAAAATCTCCAAATTTTACCTAATACATCAAGTTTAAACTATTAAATAAGCATAAATAGTTAGATAAAATGAAAGTAAAGGTAATAAAAATCAAATGTCCTATCCCTCTCCTCTCCATGTATTCATATAGCTATAAATATGGCCATGTTCAAATCAAATTAATAAGCTAAACTTAATTCATAAATTAACATAGGAACAAACACGCCTATGTATAAAATCATGTTTAAATGTTGAAACAACATAGGTAATAACACATATGTTCTATCAATCGTGTACTACCCCATTCATGCTCTATAGAGGAACATAAAAAGGAATACTTTTATATTAAGATATTATATACTACTCCCTATCTTCCCTAAAGAAAAGTATGATATTTAACATTATCGTGTGTTATAAACATGTGTAAGTAGTCAAAGAATATACAGAACCATATATATTAATGTACTAAAAGGTCAAATTGATTATAATGTTTGTAAGTGGATGGAATAGCCTTCATATATAATTAATTTATATTTCAGGAATCATTAATGAAGAATATGATTACATTTCTAAGCCAATAATGAATAATGTAATGTATAAAATCATGAACAAATCTTGAATGAGATTAAGGTTATGATCCTAAATACACTCCCATTGCATTAGTTTATTAATAGTTTTATAAAATTATGAAAATTTTCAATAATTTCTCAAATCCCTTATTTTTAACCAATGTAAAATCAACTAATTTGATATATATATATATATATAAAAACTTATTTCCATAATTTTGATGAAATTAGTTTAATTTTTCATGAATTTAATGAAATTGACATGATAAGTAAAGTTTAAACTATTAATATGTGCATAAATAGTGATACATAATGAAATTATAGCCATTAAAAACTTAAATATAGTAATCCCTCTCTTCTCCATATATGAGCATAGATATGTTCAAGGCAGCATATTAATATGAACCTGATAAATATACTAACACAAGCATAAACACACCTATGTTTGAAACTATGTACTTGGATCCAGATCCCATTATGAGTAATAACACGATTATGTTTTAATGTGTGTACTACTCCCAATATAATATATTAGAGAACATAGCTAGGACCACCCCTATGTTGGATGTCATGTACTACGCACTATCTTCGCCACTCAAGTTCACGAGATTTAATACTATGTTTAGGGACATCTGTAAACAATAAGAATCTATCTAAAACCATATTTTTTATGCACTAAATTTTCCTAAAGTTATTTATTATGCTTGAACTTGGATAAAATAGTTTTCATATACATTTAATTTACATTTTTGGATTCATTTAAGTAACGAAGAATATGATTTTCATCACAAAAAACTAATGAATAACATATGGTATACGATCTGTGGTTCTTCTATTCACAACGCCAAGAACAAATAGAAGAATATAACTTCAGTTGTTATACATTATTATTGATTCAAACATTTGAATCTTCTTTCCATATCTCACCAACCACAATATCAAATCCACCATCCTACATTTGGTATTTAAATATATCAACCACTTCTAGGATTTTTTAGCAAGTCAGTATAAGTGGTTGAAGTTAAGCCTATAATATGTTCACATTTTGGAAAGAGAGTTTCTGTTAGACACATACACTAATACTTTTAAACATTGTTTGTTCCAATTATTTATGACAACCTACACATATACATTACCAAATTGTACTACATATTTTTCCTGCTAATTAAGTGGAATCAAATAGCAGTTCATATTTATAACTCTCTCTTCATTGTCATTAAAAAAAGTATCCAAATTTTCCTCCTAAATCATTACCACTCGTAACTATTTACATTAAACAATCAGTTATATATATAGTCAATCATTCCATAACATCATTAAAAAATATATATTACGTATTTGTACTACTGAAAATATAAGTATTTAATAACTATCCTCCTCTTTTTATGTTTCTTATTTTAGAACTCTTCCTCTCAACATTTTAAAATTCATGTCCATGGCCTACAATATGGTCTAGAGACAATAGGTCCTTCAACTTAACATTATTAGAAGGGATTTAGTATGCCTACAATGGCCACCAATATCCTCTAACATAATTGCAATCACACATAATTTTTTTTATTTGCATCCCTTAATATATTATGCAGGTAGTAAAATTTTTGATTCACTTTATTTCATGTAATCAAGGATTTTATAGAAAGTTGTTTCCAATTTTCTTGTCCTATTAACAGCAATATCATCATCCTTCCAAACATCATCAACCTTTATTTTCATATACCACCAAATAACATCATTGTGTTCCCTCTTTGACAAATTGATATTTTAGAATTTTTTTGACCTTCAACCTAGTAAAAGTATCCCTTTAGATACAATGTAACCCACCTTATCCGATCATCTAATAAAGGCTTCAATCATATATTATTTTCCTAGTCAAACTCCACAACCATTTCATTCTATTTTGTTAAAAATTATTTGATGTTATTGGCATCATTTATGACATTCATAAATGTGTCTTTCAATTTCTTATATGTACAAAATTTCTCAAGTAATTTTTTTAGTATATGCCATAAATATAATTTATGCCTTATAGTCGGAAATATTACCTTAATGGCATTACTTATACTTTTGAACCCATCTATAATTATAATAAAGGGTGACTTTCTATTTATACACATTAAACATACATAGAAAAACCAACAAAACTATTAATGTCTTACTACCTATGAATGCACAACCAAGCAATAAACTATCAATGATTTTTTACATTGAAAAATAGATCAAATGGTATTTGATATTTGTTGATAAGATAAACGGTTTCAAATGTGATTACATCACTAAATTCAACATATATTGCCTAACTCCTCGTATCGGTCTAAAAAAACATTTCTTAACCTTCCCTCCTTATCATAGTCAATTCTGTAAAAAAAAACTACAATCTTTCTCTTTCATTCTAATAAACATTTTATACACCAATTCAACATCTCCTTCTTCCAACCTTATTCTTCTTAAACTTTCTATATAGTTACGATAATATTTTCATAAATATGACATGTTTTCATTCACACTTGTAATTGCAATGATAGAACATACATTTGTGCAAGAAAAAATTTCACAAATATCATTCATTTCTAATCTACCTCTAACTTGCCTACCCATAACCTAAATATCATTCATAAATCTTGCTTTACTTAAAGTCAATTTATGGTTATACACATATTCAAACTCGAATATGCTCCAAATATTTTCATTTGACTGATAACATACTTAACTATTATACTCAGTTATTCTATTACTTTTATGTTTCATACCCTCGTGGTATATGTAACAAACTTTAATAGTACACATTTTTTTTCTCTTCAAGTATTTATTCTCATCTTTCTTTCCTCCCCTTATAATAACCACAAACTCACGAACCTTACATACTTTATATACAAATCAAAAATCATTTATGAATATTTAAACTTCATTCTAATTTTAGTTAATGCTTTTGTTTAATGTCCTTTGCCCCTCTATATGAGATCATCACATTTAAAAGACCTATTCACTTGCTATGTTATTACTCATCTCCATTATGTCATTGAATCTCCACTATGTCATTGAAATTTACCATAAATATCATAACATTATTCATAAAATATTACTGCATATAGAAAATATATCACCGGACGATACAATAAATATTAGAAGAAAATTGGGTTAAGGTCAAGAATATATATTCCTTTAGATTGAAGAGCCAATGTCATTAGAGGCATGTGCTCTGTTGATCGCTATACTTTCTTTGTAGGTGAGTTCCGACATTTTTATGATATCGGTTGAATGAATTTGTTATGATTCCCACATTGTTTTATATAATTAGCATTAAAATTTTACTTAAATTAATTTATATAAGTATAACAGTGTTCTTTACATAGAAAAGGAAGATTTCTAAATGCTATTGTTTGTGTTATTTACTTATTTATTTTCTTTATTGTCTGTTTATTTATCCAAATATTTTTATCTTTATTTTTATTTTTTATTTAAGAAGTCATTTATTTATATGTTTGGCTATTGTTTTCTTCCAACTATTTTTAAAAAACTTTTTTGGCTGTCAATCTATCGAAAACAACCTCTCTACTAGCTAGAAGTAAGGCTATGTACTTCTGGAACTTCCCATACCCCACATCTCAGTGACATTCTTAGGAAGATGTTATTGTTTTTTTTGCATTAAATAGTTACAAGTATACATACCAAAATATACTTCACACTAAGAAGGTGGGTGCCAAATTGGAATTTTAGCAGTGAAACTGGGACATTAGATCTTCTTTCTTGTTCTTCTTTTCAAAGTTTTCTTCTCTTCTCACTATGCTTAATTTCACTATAAACAAATACAAACTGAGTTGGAATCATATCAATGAAAAAAATTTGCTCTATATTTTACATATAAAATTTAACAAAAGACTCTAAATTTTGGCATTTTATTCTCACAACATTACTACTTCAAATTCTCACACATTTATATGCACCTCACAAAACTTTATATACCAAAATCGTTATAATTAATGCATAATTTTTTTCTATATTGGACTCACAATTATGATACCTGATTGTGATTAAAAAGAAAAGTTGATATGATATCTTACTCTAATCATAGTACTTAATTTGGATAGGAAAATAATTATACAAATAACGTGAAGATAGTTGTTTGATGTCATAATTACGTACTTGTTTAGTATAAACTCAAAAACGATAATTAATAAATAGATTATAATGACAAAATATACTGAAAAATCTTTATAAAATTGTATTGCAGATTAAAGGTAAACATTCTGACTTTCAAACTTCAAGAATAATGATGAATGTGGCATATAGCATCCTTTGTTTATTATTAATTGATATATTTTTCTTTATCATGCCAATTACAATTTTATCTATCGCATACTATAAATAACAAAAGTTGTATCGTATTTCTTTATTATTACCTAATTTTAGGTGACAGGTGATGGCTACCACAAAGGGTTTTCCATGTTTAAATTAGGGATGATAGGTAATCCATAATACAAATACAAATACACAATTGTCATAAATTATAACAATCGTCTAAACCGAAGAAGTGATACTGCGCGTTTGAAGCCTTGATGATGTCGTTTTTTACTCTCTTTTTAAACCACTTCTAGCATCTAGGTACAACTCTAGAATCAAAGGTGCCGCAGAACGGCAACGGGGCCAGAAGGTGGAGTTGGAAGATGATACGGTAATTTGAAAAACAAAGCTAATGGCATTCCTTGTTTGCTGTGGTCTTCGTACAAGCCATATGTCAACAGCTTAATTCCTAATACCACATATACCTTGATTCTGATTTATTACAAATCCAAACTTTCTACTAAAGATGGAGTTGGAAGATGAACCTGACCCACGTGGAAGAACTACTGCATCAGGTTGGTCGACTTACGTAACTTTTTGGATAATTGGTTGAAATAGACCACGAAAAGTCTCATCCTCAAGTCCATCATTCATGGGGAATATTCAAAGCAAGTTCTTCCCTTGACCAGCCCAGTGTCTCAAATGTATTTAGCTGTTTGATTTAGTATTTGTAACACCTCACTTTCATCTGACACATATATGTGTACTCTACAAATACACGTGCACATGCTTAACAAAAGTAGCGTATTAACTATCTCACTCTCACTTTACTACATGGCATCATAAGCAAAATCAAAAATAACACATTATTTATAGTTCAAAATTTTCCTCATTTCATATCATAAACCATAATTTACAATGTAGCATTTCATATGGATACATTGTCAACCTATCAAAGCTCACAGTCTAGTTTACAAAGTATGCTACATAAATGAGGAAATAAACCAAAAACTAAAAACTAATCTTCTGTTCCCAACTGACCGACCTTTAAGCCATAATTTGTACCAAAATGCAATCTTAGCAGCTAAGTCGTCGCTCTATCTCGAACCTGAAATTATTAACGTTGCAATTTTGATGAGTTTTGTGAACTCAGTAGAGTAACCATCCTCGATGGTTCACTCTTGTCAAACCACATAACAATTAATAAGCATGTTACCACATAATTCACATCGACTTGATTTTTATCAAATAAAATCACATAACACCTGATCACATTTGTCATATTTCAAAAAAAAAACAAAATTCAAACATTTCATCATGTCAGTACAATTTTGTAAGACACATACATTGACAAATGATCACATATGTCATACACAAAGTTCTCAAAACATTGCAATCATTCAATTTATTTAGATCATATGGATATGCTATGTTATGAGACTCGATTTCATTTATTTCATTGTTGTGACTGTGTGCCTTTTTCACTATCCCGTTTTCATTATGGATATCGGGCTTTTTCATACTGTCTCTTATCCATTGGGAATACGGGGCTCTTTGTACACATTGAGTCTTAGGCTCTAATGATGAATGTCTGAGCTTTAAGCTCTTTTTCACTGGCGACATCAGTCACAACTGCCTTTATGTTTTATGCATTGGAATGAAATGCATTCCTCAATTTCAAACATCACATTTGATCAATTACATTTGCATTCATGTTCTTGTTCACAATAATCATCGGACTAGGTCCGGTATGAACATTTAAGTTGAGAATTATGTAGTCAATCTTATTCACATACAAGTAGCACCTCCAATGTTTTAATCATGCATCAAAACCCCTCGGACATCTCATATCCAGAATTCAGTACACATTCATCAATATCAAATTTAATTCAGTAATAAACAAAACAAGTCAAGATGAGACCATCTTAGGTTATTCACAATTGCTCCTTTTTTGTTTATTGCCTTAAAGTTCCAGCAATATCTGGAAGCGGTCGCTTTACTTGCTCTTCTATATGCAATCAAATACAATTTCATGTTACCACATTGTTCATATAACTGAATATGCATTTTTATAAATGTATCATGTAACATGCATATTCAATGACATATGCCTGGGTATACTTCTGTAATAAACCAATGCAAAGATCAATTGTAGTCCAAATGTGTCAAAGTTCATACACCCATAAACCATTCCAGCTTTCATATCAACACAACTTTCAGGTCAACTGTATATGATCATTATGACAAGGAAAATGGTATATTTCTGTAACACTTTCTTCTAGACAATTGTTCCCCGATGCCTTAAGTTTCTAATGACTCCAAGATCATACAATTTGGTTCATTATTCTATGAGTTATGCTCAAACTATTGTAGACTGAGTACATTTGACATTTGGCTAGGGCATCTCAATTTCAATATCCAAAAATTACTAACTATATACCAATTGAAAGCTAAGAGAATAAGCTACAACTTTTGTAGAGACACCTTTCTCTGATCCAGGATACATCAATACAGTTTATTTGATAACAACAGGACATGATTTCTGCCACGGGTAGTGTTATAGCCTAAGCCGAGACTCAATTTCAAGCTAGATTTTGAAATTCTTAGAGATAAAATTAAAATTCAACTTCTTCAAAAAAGTTGTATACATATGTCTCTAGTTTAATCTTAATTAAGAATCAACTCATTTAGAAACCTACAGATCAAGATATAATCAAAATACCAAAGCATGTTCAATGAAAATTCTCCGGTTCATAACATTCCAGCACATTTCCTCTTTTTCATCCTAAATCCATTAATCAAATCTTTCCCGAACGAATCCAAATGGCTCTAAATTTTCATGGTGAGGAAGAAAAATGTGTTAGGAATCTATTGGTTGAAGCTTTAAGCCATTTAGAGGTTGCATGAAAAAGTTATAGCCAAAAGAGTATAAGTTGTTCAGTAAAAATACTCTAGTTCATATGCAGACTTCAAAAACCAAAATAAGACATGCAAACCATCACCTTCTTCTTCCTCTCTCTACTGCAATTTTATCTCTCTACTGCAATTTTGTTTTCAACAATTCTTAACAAAATCTATAACCTATTTTTCACATCTTTCTATAGTTAACAACTTCACAAACTTTCATCTCAGCTCATCTCAATACAAACAATTCAAAAATCCAAGATTTAACCATAAACATCAAAACCGACATCCCTCACACATCATCCTTATTTTCTCTCCATGTTTCTGTACTTATTCATTCTCACTACCGAATTTGTTTCTTCCCATATCATTCATGCATGAACCCATGTACAAAACATTAAAACATCATCAAATGTTATTCACAAAAAATTTACTTGATTTAGTAAAATTCTAGATTTTCTAATCCTCCCAAGCAAACAAACATCAATACAAACGTATAATCATCTTCAGCTAGTTCTCC
Organism: Erythroxylum longipes; assembly: GCA_027563885.1. Lineage (NCBI taxonomy): Eukaryota > Viridiplantae > Streptophyta > Magnoliopsida > Malpighiales > Erythroxylaceae > Erythroxylum > Erythroxylum longipes. The sequence goes on from JAOQMS010000006.1 coordinate 35,040,439, forward strand.
AGCAGCTGAGATTCAAAAGCCAAATACACAAACATACCTAATAAGTGGTTTCAGTGATGGATGAAAAGAACAAGGAAAAGAGTGTTAGTGTTGGTGTTTTCGGTGGTGAAGAAGAGATGTGAGCTACAGAAATTTTTCTCCAACAAATAAGATGATTGCATGGGTGGATAGCTCAATGACACATGGCACCCATGCATGTGGGCCATTTGTCACTCTCCCATTTGTCTTTTTTTTTTTCAAAATATCCCAAAATTTTCAGAAATTCTCTAAAATTCACCAAAAATTTCGAAAAAATGATAATACTCTCCAAATAAATTTTCAACACAAATAATCCACAATTCACATTTTAATCACATTTATAAATCAATTATACCCGAAAATGCCAATAAATGCATGTATAATTATTTCAAGAATATCAACACAATTCACATATTTAAATATACCGCATGATGCATGAAATGCATTGCTAATTTCTTAGTATATACTATTCCGGGGTCCTATCCCCTAACATGGGATATTAGGACGTTATAGTATTTTAGCTTTCTGTTCCTAAAAATAAGGTCATTAATTTTTATCTTTAGTTTTGATTTGTGTTTATCATATCTACTTATATGTTAGTGTTTGTAAGGCTATATATACAGCGGCTTTATATGATGAAATAATAAGCTTTTGTCCCATTAGCATATTCTTCCTAAAGCAGCTTCAATATTTGGTATCAGAGCTGCATCGAACCTGTGCTAAAGTTTTTTTTTACAGCAGCAGCAGTAGCTAAAATGACAACTAAGGGCAGTTTCGTTCAACCAGCAACACCACGATTTGATGGCCACTACGATCATTAGAGCATGCTGATGGAGAATTTTCTCTGCTCCAAAGAATATTAGCAAGTAGTTGAGACTGGAATTTCTGCCACAGTAGACAACGTTGATGTCTCAAATGAACAAAAGAAGGAGGTGATAGATCGAAGATTGAAAGATTTGCCAGCAAAAAATTATCTTTTTCAGGCCATTGATCGTTCCATCCTTGAGACTATTTTAGACAAAGAGACATCGAAAGGAATCTAGGATTCAATGAAGAGAAAATTTCAGGGAAACATGAGGGTCAGGCGTGTACAACTGCAGGCCCTTTGTAAGGATTTTGAGATCCTTCACATGAAGGAAGGTGAGACAGTTTTTTATTACTTTGCTCGTACTCTCACTATTGCTAATAAAATGCATTTTCATGGTGAAAAATACCTAATGCTACTATTATTGAAAAGATCTTACGCTCTATGATTTCAAAGTTTGATTATGTGGCTTGCTCCATTGAGGAGTCCAAAGACTTGGACACTATGACCATTGATGAATTGCAAAGTAGTTTATTAGTTCATGAACAACTCATGCAAGCAAATGTTGTGGAAGAGCAATCATTAAAAATCACCCACGACAACAATTTTGGGATGTCAAGCGGTAGTGGAGGAGCATCTCATGGTAGGGGACGAGGACATGGGAGACAAGGTTTTGACAAATCTATTGTTGAATGCTTTTATTGTCATGACCTTGGCCATTTTCAGTATGAATGTCCAAAGAAGGGTAAAGGAAAGGAGACACAAGCCCACTATGCTGAAACCTCTGAACCATTGCTATTAATAGCATAAGTTGATGATACAGATAAGATTGAACAGAGCAATGAATCAATAAATTATTTGTATGAACCTGATAATTTTGAAGATGACAGAACAAAGGAGTTGCTTCTCACGGCTCACATTGAGAAAGCATATGATGAAATAACATGGTTTTTAGACTCGGGATGTAGCAACCATATGTACGGACATAAGGATTTCTTTTAAGAGCTGGATGAGAGCTTTCGCAAGTCTGTGAAGTTAGGCGACAACTCTAGCATCAGCGTAATGGGAAAAGGATGCATTTAACTCCAAGTCAATCATGTTTCACAAACTATTATAGAGGTATTTTTTATTCCTGACTTAAAAAATAATCTCTTAAGTATTGGCCAACTATAGGAGAAAGGTTTAACAATTTTATTTCGAGATAACAAATGTAAGGTGTACCACCCTATAAGAGGTCTTATTATCAAAACAGCCATATCCCTCAACAGGATGTTTATCATTTTTGCAAATATTCAACTTTAAGGCCAGCATTGTTTTCTCATTTCTACACAAAATCTATGGCATTGTCGGTATGGGGATTTGAGTTTTAGAGGCCTTAAAACTCTACAACAAAAAAATGGTTCATGGGTTACCACAACTACTATATTCAAATCTGTTATATGAAGATTGTGTTATGGGAAAACAACACAGAAGTTCATTTCCACAAGAAAGTATGTGGAGAGCATTACAGCAACTTCAACTTCTTCATTCAGACATATGTGGGCCAATTTCTCCTATCTCCAACGACGGCAAGAGATATCTTTTAACATTTATTGATGATTTCAGCAGAAAACTATGGGTTTTTTTCTTAGCAGAAAAGTCAGATGCTTTTAAAATGTTTCAACTGTTCAAAACAAAGGTTGAAAAAGAAATAGGGATAAGTATTCAAGGCTTGCGAACTGATAGAGATGGAGAGTTCACATCAAATGAGTTTATTGAGTTTTGTTCAACTAATGGGAAACATCATCAACTCACCGCAACATACACTCCTTAACAAAACGGAGCAGCAGAAAGGAAAAATCGAACGATCATGAACATGGTTCGAAGTTTGCTTATAAGTAGTCGAGTTCCCAAAATGTTTTGGTCTAAAGCTATTAACTAGGCAGTACACATTCTCAACAGAATTCCTACTCTTGCCGTTCGAAATAAAACTCCAGAGGAGGCATGGAGTGGTACTAAACCATCTGTTGCTCATTTTCGAGTGTTCGAATGTGTTTCCTATCCTCATGTTTCATATAGCAAGCGCACAAAGTTAGATTAAAAAAAAGCATAAAATGTGTTATGCTGGGAATTAGTGAGAAGTCCAAAGCTTATCGCTTGTATGATCCACTCTCTCAAAAAGTGATAATCAGTCATGATATTATCTTTAATGAAGAGGAAAGTTGGCCGTGGGATGATAGTCATGTTCTAGCACTTTAAGCACCTCTTAATTGGAGTGATATAGATGAAGAAAATCACCATAATAATTAGGGATGTCAGCAACCCTCCCGGGCCGACCATGGTCAGCCCATGGCCCTCCCGTGGCTGGTCAACGGGGGTCAAAAGTAGGTCGGGCCACTTCTAACATGCCTAATAATAATCAGAATGAAGTTGTAGACAATAATGCAGATGGTGACATTCATGAAGAAAATCTGGAGCATGAGACACTAGAAGAATACACAACTGCTAATCCTATTTCTAGGCATGTTGAAAAGCACTCTCGACACCCACCAATCTGGATGCGTGATTATGACAGTGGGGATGGCATCTCTAATGATGATCAAGGTAAATTTGCTCTACTTATTAGTGATGACCCTTTATTTTATGAGGATGCAGCCAAGAGTGCCAAATGGAGATGTGCCATGGACTCTGAAATTGAAGCCATTTAGAAAAATGATACATGGCATCTCACAGATCTTCCTATTGGTGCAAAAACAGTTGGGGTAAAGTGGGTATACAAGACTAAACTAAATGAGCATGGAGAAGTCGACAAATACAAAGCTCACCTTGTCGCCAAAGGATACACATAACAACATGGGATGGATTACACAGAGGTCTTTGCACCTGTTGCTCATATGGATACTATAAGGCTAGTTCTTGCTCTAGCAGCTCAAAATGGTTGGTATATGTTTCAATTAGATGTTAAATCTGCATTTCTTCATGGCGAGTTAAATGAGAAGGTATATATTAAACGGCCTCCTAGTTATATGATAAAGGGGGCTGATAATAAGGTATATCGCTTACGAAAAGCTTTGTACAGTTTAAAACAAGCTTCTCAGGCATGGTACAGTGGCATTGAGACTTACTTTATGAAGGAGGGGTTTGAGAAATATCCTTATGAACATACTTTGTTCCTAAAAAATTCTTCTCAAGGTACTTTCTTGCTGGTTTGCCTTTATATAGATGATCTCATTTTTACTGCAAATGAAGAGAATTTGTTTAGCTCCTTTAAAGATTCTATAATGAAAGAATTTGATATGACTGATCTTGGATGAATGCGATATTTTCTTAGTTTAGAAGTATCGCAACGAGCTGATGGTATTTTTATTTGTCAAAGGAAGTATGCCCAGGAGGTGTTGGAAAGATTTAATATGGCTAATTGTAATGCTGTATATAATCCCATTGTTCCAGGATTCAAGTTTGTCAAAGACTCTTCTGGCATGGCTGTGAACAACACTTTATATATGCAAAAGGTAGGAAGTCTGTGTATTTAACATCCACCAGACCTGATATCATGTTTGTTGTTAATATGCTTAGCAGGTATTTGGCTCATCCGACAGAAATCCATCTTCAAGGTGTTAAGAGAGTGTTTTGTTATATAAAGGGGACACTCGCATATGGAATTTTCTATAAACATAATGGTAATAAAGAACTTGTTGCCTACACTTATAGTGATTATACAAAGGATTTGGAAGATAGAAAAAGTACTTCGGGTTTCTCTTTTTTGCTAAGCTCTGGAGCTATATCATAGTCCTCAAAGAAGCAACCTATAGTTACACTCTCCACTACCGAAGCTGAATTCATTGCTGCTGCCTCTTGTGCTTGTCAATCCGTTTGGTTAGGAAGAATGTTGGAAAAACTTAATCATGCCCCTGCTGGAGCCACCATGGTGTACTGTGATAATAGTTCTACAATCAAACTAAAGAAAAATCCTATCCTGCATAGTCGTAGCAAGCATATCAATGTTTATTTTCACTTCCTTCGTGACTTAACTCGAGATGGAATTGTGATGTTGCAACATTGTCATACTTAAGAGCAAGTTGCAGATATCATGACCAAATATTTAACTTGAGCTACTTTTGAGAAGTTCCGCATGTTACTTAGGTGTTTCTCAGGATCTACAAGTAAACTGAAGACAATGTCATCAATTTAAGGGAGGATATGTTTATTGAACAATAGGGTTTCAATCTTCTTTTCATTACGTGCTCGTAACAGAATATATATATGAGTACATGAGATCCCTAGGGGCATAAGTGTATAAACATAATACATCAAATGACTAAGCTACCCTTCTATACGCCCCCGCAAGATGGTACTCCGAGAGGAGAGACCAATCTTGCCTCTAATAGGAATGAAAGAAGATCGTGACAAAGGTTTCGTCAAGGCGTCAGCCAACTGATCACAGGAGTAGACATGAGTAACACGCAACATGCCCTACTGTACCTGCTCTCGTACAAAATGATAGTCCAAGGCGACATGTTTCATAGGAGAATGAAAGACTGGATTGGAGAACAGATGAGTTGCAACAATATTATCACAATATATGAATGGAGAGTGGGGAAGAGAGACCCCAAGCTCAGTGAGTAACGAACACAACCAGCGCAGCTCAGCAGAAGTAGCAGCAACAGCGCGATATTCTACCTCGGTAGAAGACCTAGCAACTGTACGTTGCTTCTTCGAACTTCAAGAGATAGGACTACCATCAAGGTAAACCAAGTAAGCCGTGGTGAAGGTATAGTCATCCTTGTTGCCGACCCAGTCAGCATCAGAAAAGGCATACAAGGAAAAACACGGCATTACGCCAGAGAAGAATACCAAGATCCATAGTGCCAGCTAAGTAGCGCAGAAGACATTTGACCGCAGCCCAATGTGCAATGGTAGGCCTATGCATAAACTGAGACAGCTTATTAATAGCAAAGGCAACATCCGGACGAGTAAGACAAAGATACTGCAAACTGCCAACAACCATACGGTACTCTGAGGGATCAGACAAAGCAGTACCAATCTGTAAAGAAAGAGAAGCATTCGGATCCAGGGGAGTAAGTACAGGATTAGCACCAGTCATCTTGGTTTTGGCTAAGAGATCACGTATATAACCCTACTGAGACAAGAGAACACCATCACGATGAGGGAGAACCTCAACTCCAAGAGAGAGCACTTAAGTCCTTCAGCGAGAATCGAGAGGATAAATGCTGAAGAAATAACTGAACTGCAGCATCATCAGAACCAGTAACAATAATATCATCAACGTAGACTAAAACATATAATGTAACACCAGATGACTGAAGAATAAAAAGAGATGCATCAGCCAAAGAGTTGCGGAACCCCTGCGAAAGAAGATACTGGTGAAGCTCAGAATACCATGCACAAGGAGCCTACTTAAGGCCATAGATGGCCTTATGTAATCGACAAACATAATCCGGATGATCAGCATCAACAAATCTAAGAGGCTGAGTCATGTGGACATCCTCATGTAGACGTCCCTGGAGGAAGGCATTGTTGACATCAAGTTGTCGCAAGGACCACCCACGACTAACAGCCAAGGAAAGAACCAAATGAACAGTGGTTGGTTTAACCACTGGGCTGAAAGTGTCATAATAATCCACACCTGGGAGCTGATGAAACCCCTTCGCCACCAGGCCAGCCTTATAGCGATCAATAGAGCCATCAGATAGGCGTTTTGTCCGAAACACCCACTTGCAACCAACAATATTCTGCAAGGGAGACCGAGGAACAAGGTCCCAAGTCCCATTATGAACCAATGCTTCATATTCATCCGACATAGCTCTACGCCACTTAGGATCTCGAAGTACCTGAGTAACAGTAAAGGGCTCAACATCTGAGGAAGTAACCTGTGCACTGTAAGAAAATTTTGGGTTAGGCTTAAAAATATTATTTTTACTGCGAGTGACCATAGGATGAGAAGGAGCTGGAGGAGGGGGAACAGACTCCAAAGTGGGGAGTGAATCAGTTGAGGCAGAAGCCTGAGTGGATGTGGCGGAAGAGATGGCCAGTATAGGAGACAAAGAATTCGGTGGCGAAGCAGATGAGCCAGTAGATGGTGTGCGAGAAGGATCGCGAGCAGCCTGCGAAGGGACACCTGATGGAAAGACAAGGGGAAGAAACGATATAGGTGGAGACTCAAGAGGATCAAGAAAAACCTCATCAGAGGTAGGGGATAGTGAGGAGGAGTCCTTCATAGGAAACTGAGATTCAACGAAGTGAACATGACGAGACACATAAATTCTACTGGAAGTAGGCTCAAAACATAGATAGGCACTCTGAGATGTGGAGTAGCTAAGAAAACACAAGGAAAAGACCGCTGGTCCAGCTTGTGTGAGGTATATGGATGTAACCAGGGATAGCACAAACAGCCAAAAACCCGTAACTTGGAGTAGTTAGGGCTTTGGTTGAAAATACGAGAAAAAGGAGATGTCATACCCAGAGTGGGAGTAGGAAGACGATTTATGAGATAAACAACTGTGGCAAAGGCAAAAGACCAAAATTTTTTAGGAAGGGAGACATGATGAAGTAGAGCCAGACCAGTTTCTACTATATGACGATGACGACGCTTCGAGAACCCATTATGTTCCAGAGTATGAGGCGGAGTAGTTAAATGAGATATACCATTAGACGCAAGAAAGGATGCAAGAGCAGCATATTCACCACCATTATCTGAGTAAAGCATCTTGATAGAACACGCAAAGTATTTTTCAACAAGAGATTTAAAACGAACGAAAACAGTAGAGACATCAGACTTCCGATGTAAAGGATAAAATCAAATGTATTTGGAATAATGATCAATAAAAATAACATAGTATTTGAAATTATCCTGAGACATCACAGGCGATGTCTAGACATCTGAATAGACAACCTCAAGTGGAAAACTAGACTGTAAGCTAGACTCCGCAAAAGGCAATTTATGACTTTTGGAACAGGCACAAGCATCACAATGAGATATTGCTTTATTACTAGAAACTGGAAGCTGAAAATGACTGATAATATGACTCTTGACAGGAGTAGTAGAATGGCCAAGCCGGGAGTGCCAGTCAGCCAGGGAGACTCGAACGGATGAAGGGTAGACAACTGGGCTAGGAGAAGGCCACTCGTACACACCATCTTTAATTGGACCTAAAAGGAGGGGCACCCCTATGCGCAAATCCTTCACAATAAAACCACACGATGAGAATTCAACGGATACATTATTAGAATCACAAAGCTGAGAAACAGACACAAGATTAAGATTTATACTCGGAACACAAAGAACATTATTTAAATGAAAAGTATGAGTCAAGGAAGGGAAAGAACTGGAACCAGTATGGGTAATAGGAAGACCAGTGCCATCGGCAATCATAACATCCTCAGTGCTGGAATAAGGGGTGTGGAGTGACAGGTTCACCATGTCGGAAGTAATATGATGAGACGTACCACTTTCTAGTAACCAACCCAGTGTAGTAAGCAGAACGGCAGTGGCAAGATTCGCAAGAGGCTGCCATGGTGTTGATGGACGCGAGCCATAAGTTCCAAACTGCAATGGTGGCCTAGCATTGGATTGAAGAGAGCCCGAAACACCTTATAATAAATGGTCAAATTGTAGACAAAATCTGATTTTATGGCCTTGAAGACCACAACCTTGGCAAAAGCCAAGAAACGGCCGAGAGGAATTTCTTGGTGAGGGTTGCTGGGCATTCGATGTCCATGGAGCAGCATGCTACTGACCAGTTTGCTGAAATGAAGACTGACCAGATGCATTAAATTAAGGGGAGACCGCCTGCTGCCATGAAGAGAGATTTCCGGGCTGAGGGAAACCGGGCTTTGACCATGAAGAACCAGACGACATCATCGACCCAATAGCTTGCTGCCCAGACTTATTTTTACCAGATGACCAAGGCCCAAAAATCGCGTTTGCGATGGCCGGAATCGAAGCTCCCACGGAAAGTTGAGACTGACGAACCAAAAGCTCTTTATGTAAGAGCTTTTCATGAAGTTCATTGGAAGAGGGGGAGGTTTCCCTGACATGAAGAGCATCAACGATGGGGCGATACATCTCATCCAAATCGTTGAGAATTTTGTCAACTAGATCGTCTTCGGAGATTGGGCTATCCAAAAGGGCGAGTTCATCAGCCTTCACACGAACCGAGTTCATAAACTCTGAAATCGTCATGGATCCCTGCATGGGACGCTTCAAGGATTCTTTAAGTTGTTTTATATGGCCCCTTAAAGGACTTGCTTATGTAGAGGCGAGAATGAACCAAGCATCTTGAGACGTCTCGGCACGATGTAACAAGGCTGCAATCGTCGGAGATACACTGCTCACGATATAGGCAAAGACAAGTTGATCTTGGCAGTACCAAGATTCAAAAGCTGGGTTGGAAACTTCACCATCGGCGGCTGGTATAGTTCGAGGCGGAGAGGGGCTGGTACCATCGATGGACCCAAATAGACGGTAGCCTCGGAGTGTTGATTGGACTTGTAGCTTCCATGATAAATAGTTCAATGGAGTGAGCTTGGCGGTAGCATTGTTGTGCGTTGGAACAACGATCAATGGTTGGGAGGGGTTAGCAGGGTTTGGCAGCAATGAGGGACTAAAAACAGACGGGGAAGGAGAAAGGCTGGATGCTATAGGATTGGAAAGGGCAGAAGTGGTAGCCATGATCACCGGTGACTAAGTGAGAAACAAGCATGAGGTGGCAGCGAAAAGGGGAAGATTGAGGAGCTCTAATACCATATTGAACAATAGGGTTTCAATCTTCTTTTCATTACGTGATCATAACAGAATATATATAAGAGTACATGAGAGCCCTAGGGGCATAAGTGTATAAACACAATACATCAAATGACTAAGCTACCCTTCTATAATATTAACGAAAATTTACGTATTTGACTTAGTATTTTAGCTTTCTGTTCCTAAAAATAAGGTGATTGATTTTTATCTTCATTTTTTATTGGTGTTTATCATATCTGCTTATCCGTTAGTGTTTGTAAGGCTATATATACAGCCACTTTACATAATGAAATAACACGCTTTTATCACATTAGCATAATCTTACTAAAGCAGCTTCAATACCCTGACCCTGGAAAGAAATCTCCATACTTGTGGAAGACACAGTCATAACCCGCTCTGTTGTGTAAAATGCCTCCTCAACTCCATCTCCATGGTCAACATCAATATCTACATACAATACTCGCTACCCAACAAATTAGATTAGAATTATGTTGATAGCAGGCACAGATAACGTTGAAAGAAAAAAAGAGGAGGAGAGCACATTCTTACCCTGTGATCCTTGAGCAACTCCAAAATGCCCAACAGAATATGCTTAACATAACAAAAGCCAGAAGCCTCACCCTTCTTAGCATGGTGCAACCCCCCAGACCAGTTCAACGCAGTATCAGCATAACCCAAATTGAACTTAATAGCAGCCCCAACAGAGCCACCAGCGGAGATCTGACAGAACTCGAAAAGCCAATCGAAAAAAAGGACAGTCCTCACCGACGTTGAATTTCCGGAGATTCCTACTGAAGGAAGGGTCCAAGACAGAGGAGAGGAACTGCACGTGGTCCTCGGAGTGGAATCTACGGATATCAGCAGCATCGGCTGGGAAGGGCGGGTTGATCAATGGTGGAGACTGTAGTGCACGATCAGGTTGTGGTGCATTCGCATTCTATACGACTAGGAGTTGCCGATCGAGGGCCCAAAGAAGTAAGTCACTCGCAGTTTCTGACCGTCTGATCTCGTTGACGGAAGGGATGCGCACGAATTTTGATCATCCACAAAGTCCAAAAGGAAAGCCCAGAAGCAAAGCAGTATGCGAGATACATATTACCAATGTTTTAAAGAACCTAAATCGGAAACACCTATCATTTTGTAAAATTAGTTAAAAGTAACACTAAAATTAAAGAATTTAAAAATTATTCTTATCTATCAAATTTTTAAATTTTAATTAAAAACTATAAAATAAAAATTTATTGATTCATTTTAGTTTATACAAAATAAACAATTAACTAATAAACTAATATGTTTTTAACTATTAAAATTACTAAATTAAATTAAACCAAAAATTAAAAATCAAACTAAAAAGTTAACTTGTTTAAAGTTTTCATTGGTTTATTCAATTTTTAAAACATTGCATATTATTGAAGAATAAAATTTGAGGAATCTCTCACAAGATTTATGATTTAGTCCTATTCCATTTTGTTTTAAATTTTTATTTTAAATTACTTTTTAAATCTAATTTAGCATTAGTTAAATATAGATTATTTAATTATTTAGTATTGATTATTAATATAAATTATAAATTATTCAATTTACTTTTTTAATTAATTGATTATTAATATAAATTATAAATTATTCAATTTACTTTTTTAATTAATTTAAATGTTTTATTTCAAAAATAAAATAAATTTAAATTTAATGATTATTAAATTTAAGATAGCTTGAAATACATAAATTTCAAATAAAATTTACTTTAATTATTAAAATAGTTGATTATCAAAAAATCTCAAAATTTACTCAATCATAACTTGAACTATGAAAAGTAACAATAAAACATTCAAATTTTTAATTTTTTGCAAAAATAATCTGACATTAAAATCTCCATTAACGAATCTAACATGACAAGTTACGTCAACTATGATAAGTCAAACATGAGATGTCTAAGTGTAAGTCAATTTCTACGTCATATTACAAGTCAATTAAATTAATTATTATTCAAAAGAAAAAAGAAAACTTATCCTAACTCAAGCTTCATTTTTCCTATTCTTCTCCCAGCTGCTTACAGTCATTGTCTCTGCCCACCGTTTGCCCACACTCACTGTCTCTTCCTATAATCTTAGTTCTTAAAATGCTAAGAATGGTGTAGCTTTTCAATGTCTCCTTCTCGATAACTCTGTCTGCTTTACAGTTTAGATCGGTGTTGACAATGAAATTTTGTTTTCCAGGACATCTTAAAAGGTGGATTCAATATTTTACTTATGGTTGATTAGTTGTTGAAAGTTTTTCTTGTTAGAGTGCTTGGTTAGTAAAGGAACATTTTTCTATGTATTCTATTCAAGAGTATGTCATCTTAGTGAAAAACATACTACAAAGAAGAGAAAGATGGTGGGCAAAACAATAAGAGTAGGCAGAGATACTGAGTGCAAGCGGGAGAAAGATAGGGAAAAGGAAGTTTAGGTTATGTTAGGTTTTCTTTTTAGTTTTTTTAAATAATAATTAATTTAATTTAATTATAATTTGATGTGAAATTTGACTTACACTTCACACCTCATGTGTGAATTATTACAGCTAACCCTAACATGGCAAGCCACAACAGATCCGTTAATGGAGACTTTGACGCGAAGTTTTTTTGCCAAAAATTAAAATTTTAAATATTTTATTGTTGTTTTTTAAAATTCGAACTATAATTACAAAATTGAGTAAGTTTAGAATTTTTTATAATTAATCCTTATTAAAAATAAAGAATAATATATAAATAAAATTTTAATTATTGAATTATTTATTTTAATAAAATATAATAACTTTTTATTGATAGTTTATTAATACATACTAAATAATAGATTATAATTATTTTTTATTTTTATTTTTATTTTTATCTAATATATGTAATTATTATTGATAATAAAAATATAATTACATTGACATTAACAATGAAACAGGTTTTTATTTTTATTCAAAAAATAAAAATTAAAAACAATATCAAAAATATAAGTGAAACCAAACGATGTTTAAACTTCTCTAACTTTTTTATTAAAAAAAATATTAATAAAATTTAAACCAATTAATGTTCAATTTCTAATAATAATAAGGATAAAGAAAAACAGAAATCTTATGACCAATTTTGGAAAAATAAAATTTTTAAGAGATGTTTTCAATACTTACCTTTAAAACAATTTTAACGAATTATTTTTAAGGTTAATTATAAAAATTATAAATTTTACTAAAAATGTCTAATTTTAACAAAAAGTCTTAAAATACTTCAACTTTTAATTTTTAGCAAAAATAGCTCGACATTAAGTTTTCGTTAACCTTGATAGCATAGCAAGTCCAAATTTAAAAAGTAACACTAAAATATTTCTAAATTTTTCTTTAACTATAATGAGACGAGCCGTCAAATTAATTCTTGTCATGTGGCTACCAAATAATTTAGTTTAGTCACTAACGGAATTAAGTAATTAACAAATTAATATTAATATCAAATATTTAGACATTCCTAAAATCTAAACAACCCTCTGAGTTTTCTTCACCGATAATAGATTTCACTCTCCACTCTCTTTATGCTCTTTGTCATCGTTGTAACTAGATGCTTACCATATAAGTCCCACTTCCACCAGCTTTTGGTCTAAATGTAACTGTATGCTTATCATGGTTGGATAATCAAAAGCCAAATTATGTTGTGCATATAAGCTTTGGGACTTTAGTAGTACCAACTCCTAAAGAACTAGCAGAACTAAGAGAGGTTTTTAAAGCTAGCGGTGTTCCATTTCTTTATTCTCTTAAGAATAACTTCAAATCATACTTACTTGAAGGGTTTATTGAGAGGAAAGCATTGCTGGGAAAGGTGGTTCCATGGGCACCACAAAGCTGAGTCTTGGCTCATTTTTCAATTAGAGCATAAGTGAATCACTATGATTTCAATTCTCTGGCAGAGAACACTTTGGGTAAGGTGCCATTGATATGTAGGCCAATTTGGATAGATAATCACATGAATGCTAGAATGGTTGAGGAGGAATGGGGCATAACTGTGAGGAATGAAGGTGAAGCGATCACCAAAAATTGGATGCTAAAGAGCTTGGAAACTGTTTTTCAACATAAGAGGGGGAGGTAAATGTGAGACGCCATTTGTGCCCTTAATGTTAGCCCCTGCCCTTGTGAGACACGTGACCGACATCCTAAGTGACATCTAGACGCGCATCCCATAAGGGTGGAGTGCTCTCACCAGGACATTCCTCAAATTGGAACTTCATCTTGACCCCTTCTTAACATCTTGTCCCATAACTTGTACTTATAGCCTAAGTCCTTAATTGCTTCTTGATCCTTAATAACCACTTTTTGCTGAAAAGCCATTAATTTGTGAATTCTGTGATTAATTCCAACCAACTGACTGTTCAATTACACTGGCTTAACTTCTTCTTTGTATCGTCTGTGTTTGGTTTGTCTATCATCTAAGTTTGCTTATGGTCTGTGTTTGGCTTATGGTCTGGGTTTGCCTATGGTCTGTGTTTCCTTTCGTCTGTCCTTAACTTTCTTTGTCTGTGTTGACTACCTATCGTCTGTGTTCTATCGTCTGTGGTCTATCGTCTGTAGTTGACTTTCTTCGTCTGTGTTGACTACCTATCGTCTGCCTTTCATTTGCGTCTACCTTTCATTTGCATTTGCCTGTCATTTGTGTCTGTGTGTGACGTCATCACAGACGATTCCTTTCATCTATGTTTTTCCTTTGCGTCTATGTGTGACATCATCACAGACAATTCCTTTCGTCTGTGTTTTTCCTTTGCGTCTGTGTGTGACGTCATAACAGACGATTCCTTTCGTCTGTGTTTTTTTTTCTTTGCAATCTACCTTACTTAATGCAAACATAAATCTTTTCAACCACCCTCATTCATTCAAATCCAAGAACAGAATACA
>JAOQMS010000006.1:35063971-35109570 GCA_027563885.1 Erythroxylum longipes
ATTTCCATCAATCCATGAAATAAATCCTCCTAAACTTGACATAATAATTAAACTCCAATAAAAAATGATTTATCCAATAAGATCACAAAATTCATTCAATTCATGCTTACTAAAATAAATAAAAATTCGAGGCCCAACACTCAAAGAGATTGTGCTTAACATAACTAATCCCTACCGCGTTACTGCTAAAGACTTTAAATAGTAAATGCAAAAAGTAGTTTTTGTAACGAGGAATTGAATTTCCCTACATGAAAAAGAATCTTGGCACTAATAATTTTCACATACCTGGATTTAAGGAAGAAGACATGATGTTTGATATTGATACTAATTACCTTTGTCTTTTTAGAACAATTGGTTTCTCTCCCCTTCTCCCTTTCTTCAGTTTATACGCAATGCGTAAGTTTTTCTTAAACTTATATAGGGCAAAGAGAGGACCAATTATATGTATGCCTTTCTTTTTAATCTGATACATCCATCAAGTATCAATCTTCCTTAATAATATCATATTTGAGTAGTTGTATTTGAATGGAAAGTTACTAGCCTTAATCCCTAACTTTTAGGCCAATTGATAAAGTTATCTTATGGTAACTTCTAACATTCTCCCACTTGGCCTAAAATTAGATGAAACTAATGCATAAGTATGATGCATTTACAATTAAGCAATAAATGAGATAAAAAACTAAATGTAAGTTATGGCGGTTGTATATTTATTACATAACATACTCCTTTCCTTATACTACAAACAACAGTGTTGTACCATACTAGACCTATAAATGACAAATAAATTTCATCATGCTTCATAACAATGTTTCTAGTAAATTCAAGTTATGACATGTCATGATACAATTATGTGTACATTATAACTAGAAACAATAAATGATGTATATCAGAAACACATCAATGAGCTCAAAGTGTCAAGTTCATTAGATACATCATTCAAAAGGACGACCAAGACCCATTCTTTGTAGATGTTCTTTAAATATCATTGGTTGTAAACCTTTGGTTAACGGATTTAATATCATGAGATATATGCTAATATGCTCAATAGATACTCTCTATTTTTGAACCTCCTCCTTAACGGCAAAATAATTTACTTCCATATGTTTGGCACCTCTTGAGTATTTGTCGTTTTTAGAGAAGAACATGGCTGCAGAATTATAACAATAAATTTTCAGCAGCTTAGTAATGGTGTCGACAACCTCAAGTCATAAAATAAAGTCTCACAGCGATAGTGCATGTATTGTGGCTTCAAAACATGCCACAAATTTTGCTTCCAATGTGAATGAGGCAATGAAAGATTGTTTAGCACTTTTTCATGATATTGCTCCTTTGGTAAGAAAGAACAAATAATCATAGGTTGACTTTCTAATGTCAATGCGTCCAACAAAATTTGAATCTGAGTATCCAGTCGCTTTCAAGTGATTAGATCTTCTATACATGAGCATGTAAATTTTGTTCCTTGCAGATATCTTAAAACTTTCTTTGCAACTTTCCAATTATCAATTCCGGGGTTACTTTGATACCTGCCTAGCATCCAACTGCAAAATTAATATTCGATCTTGTACAGGTTTATGCATACATTAGACTTCCCACAACAGAAGTATAAGGAATTGATTCCATTTGCTTTCATTCTATATCATTCTTTGGACATTGCATAAGACTAAATTTATCTCCTTTTTGAACCAGAACAGTTTCAGAAGAACATTTATGTATATTAAATCTCTCTAGAATTTTATCAATTTATGCTTTTTGAGACAATCTCAACAATCCTTGTGATCTATCACGGAATATTTCAATTCCTATTACATAGGATGCCTCTTCTATATATTTCATTTCAAAATTCTTTAAGAGATAATATTTTGTCTCATGCAACATACCCAAATCATTAGTAGCAAGCAGGATATCATCAACATATAAGACTAAAAATAAAATGTTGCTCCCACTGATCTTTCATGATATACGATGATCAACAAGATTTTCTTTGAAATTGAAACAGGTGATGTTATCATTAAACTAATATACCATTTCCTAAAAGCTTGTTTGAGTCCATTTATTGATTTCTTAAGTTTACACACTATATGATCTTTTTCTTCAATTAAAAAACCTTTAGGTTGATCCATATAAACTTCATGTTCAAGATTTCATTCAGAAAGGTTGTTTTCACATTCATTTGGTGTAACTCTAAATCAAAATGAGCTAGCAGTGCTATAATAATACACAATGAGTCTTTCTTTAAGACAGGTGAAAATGTCTATTCACAATTAATGTCATTGTTTTGAGTATATCCTTTAGCTATAAGTCTATTCGAGTCAAGTTTGGTATTAAAAACTCATTTATACCTAACTTGTTTGGAACCTCTAGCAATTCAACGATATCCTAGACTTTGTTATCATTCATGGATTTTAACTCGTTCTTCATAGTAGCAATCCACTTTTCTGACTCAGTACATTTTATAGCTTGGGAAAATGAAATTGGATCTTTATTAATGCCAATATCAAGATCTGATTCTTGCAAATAAACTTCATAATCACTTGAAATAGTTGATTTCCTTGTTCTTTGAGATCTTCTCAAAGGTATTTCTTATGACTCATTTGCTTCAGCTCTGTGTGAGTTAGTTTCCTCAAGGGATATTTCATCATTCAAATGTTGTTCATTGTTGTTAATATGTTCTTCAACAATTGGAGCAAAACTTAGAACAACAATGGATGAAGGAACACTTACAGATAAAGGAACATTTATCTTTACTTCCTTTATATCCACAATTCATTATTCCTCACTCCCACTAACTTCACCATTTTCAATAAATTTTCCATTACCAGTTTTCACTATTCTTGAACTATGGTTTGGATAATAAAATATATACCCTTTAGATTTCTCTAGATACCCAATAAAATAACCACTAACAGTTCAAGAATCTAACTTTTTTTCGTGTGGATTATAAATGTTTGCTTCTTGCTGCTGCTGGGCAACCCCAAACACGTAGGTGCCTTAAACTAGGTTTCCTATTTGTCCATAACTCAAAAGTAGTTTTGGGAACTGCCTTCCTAGGAACCCTATTCAGCAAGTACATGGCTATTTTTAGCGCATACATCCACAACAATTTGGGTCACGATGAATTACTCATCATATTTCTAACCATATCCATCAACGTTCTATTACGCCTTTCTGCCACATCATTTTGTTGAGGTGTGTATGGCATAATGTATTGTGCATATATGTCATTTCAAGACGTTTAGCAAATGGACTTAGACATTGTCCTATTTCATCATATTTTTCATAATATTCACCACCTCTATTAGATCTTACAATTTTCACTTCCTTGACTAATAGTCTTTCAACCTCATTAATGTATACTTCTAAAGCATTCACTTCTTAAGATTTTTCTTTAAGCAAATAGATATATTCATAACGTGAAAAATCATCAAATAAAATATTTTTCTTCACCAAAAGATGAAGTATCAAAAGGTTCATATACATCAGTTGCTTTTCTTTAATGTAATCCACATATAAACCAAGATCAGTCAAATCTAGATTTTCTAGAACTTCATTCTTTACTAATCTTTCTAATCTTTCTTTGGATACATGAACCAAACGTTTATACCACAAAAAAGTTTAACTTTCATTAAGCATACTATGCTTGATTCCAATATTTTGATGCAAAGTAAGTAAGGATTCAGAAAATTGATCATCAAGTTTCAATTTATATAAACCATCAATAAGACTATTAGAACCAATAAGTCTATAATTCTTATATAAATTGAAACAATCATATCCAATAGTAAAATTAATACTATAATCATTCAACTTTGAAACAAAAATAAGGTTCCTAGAAATTGAAGGTATATAAAGAGTTTTTAATAGGTGTGAATAATAACTAGTATCTAAGACCAAATGATAAGTCCCTATGCCTTCAATTCAAGCCTTGTTACGATTTCTCATATACAGGAAATTCTCATTTTGGCTTGTGGTTTGGATCGTAAGGAATCTCTATTTTGTATTGGATACATAAGTAGTAGCTCCAAAATGAAGCCACCAAGTATTATGAGAATCATCAATTAAATTAGATTCGAAACATACAAAAGTATTAGATATACCTTTCTTTTCGAACCATGTCTTACATTTAAGGCAATTTTTCTAGTAGTGTCCTTCTTTTTTACAGAACCGACACATATCATTATTTTATTCCTTCTTTTCAACTTGAAATGCTTTAGTAGGAATTTTCGTTTTTCTTAAACCTTTTGGCTTTTACTTTTGGTACCTTACTAGCTCCTTGAAATGTGAGGTTGACTGAATGACTTCCCATGTTCTTTAGTTTATTTTCCTCTTAAATGAGCTTGCCAGTCAATTCATTAACATCCCACTTTTACTCAATAGTGTTATAGTTAATTTGAAAAGCAACATATTCAAGAGGCAGTAGGTTCAGGATAAACTGAACCAGAAAGAAGTTGTCTACAATCATACCTAATGTCTTTAATCTAGTTGCAATATTAATCATCTCAATAGTATGTTCTTTCATACTCCGCAACCCATCAAACTTTATGGTCGCGAGTTGTGCCATTAACGTACCAGCAAGTGACTTGCCTACAGAATGAAAGCGCTCTTCCACAAACTTTAAGTATTCCTTTGCATTTTCTGTTTACGAAATAGTAGTGTTTATCTATGTTCCAAGAGTATCGAAGACATTTCTACAACAGAGAGTATGAAGAGGGCGGAGTGTGAAACCTATTACCCTGAAGAAAGGCTTTTACGTTATTAAGTTAGTTTTTAGGAATTTATAAAAATTTGATATTATTATCAATTAATTAATTAATTAATTGATAGAAATATGATATATGAAAGTCACATGACAAAAATTTAATCTGACCTGACTTACTACGTCATCAAAATTAACGTAAGCATTGAGTTTTTTTTATAAATTTAAAGTTGAAGTATTTTACTTTTAGTTTTTAAAATTTAGGATATTATCACAAAATTGAATAAAATTTAAGATTTAAATTTAAGATTTTTTATAATTAACTGACGAATATTAACTTTTTAATCATTAATTTGTTAATAAGTTGTTTTTTACATTAAAATAAAAGTACTAATTTTTTAGAGCTTAGTTTACTAATGGTCTTATTACTTAACTTTTGGGTTAATATTCAAAATTTTATTTAATACATATATAAAATATAACAACTTTTAAAAAAATTGATAACAAAGTTTTGATAGAATAGAATAGATACAATAAAAATATGTTAAACCTTTAAATTTTTAATATTACTTTTGTAATTAAATATTTAATTTAATACCTTAAATTTTTAAAAATCATAATATATTCTAGATGAAACTTAGAAATTCATTTATCCGTTTTCCAAATATAAAAGCTTAGAAAAGAAATGGAACTAAAGGATAAATTTCTGTTGGGGTTGGGAGCTTTCAAATTGTGTGAGTCCGAACCTCATCGGAAAGACGAAAAGGACTCCACCATGGACCGAGAAACTCCGTCTCGGTGGTTTTATCTCTTTCAAAGCCCAAATTCTTACAAGTGACTGAACAGTTTTCAGACATGCCTAGTTTTATTTTGTAGGTCCATTCATTTTAATTTTTCAAAATATCTAAAATCCAAAACTAATGACTACATCTTGAAACCAATTGATAGAAAATAGATGGATTACTTCTCTTGCGTATAATCGCATTATCTGAATAAATTCAATTAGGTGTAAAGAGGCATACATAAGTCATGTGTGACGTTAAACTTAAAACCATACATCAATTTTCCATGTACTATTTAAGAAACTATTTGCAGCTCTTAATTTCTGATTTTCTTGGACTAATAATATGTATTGTATACATCATTGTCCAAGTTACTACAAAGGAGGAGTAGTGTGGACCAAAATTGAAAAGTAAAGATGTTTTATTGGTGTCAGATCAGGGGGAAAAAATGATGTGATCAATATGGGACATGAAAATGTAGTCAGGTTTATCTCTTAGCTTTTTGATTAGACAGAGAAGGGTTATTTCTTCTCAAGGCACCCTAATTGCAACTTTTGACTTAAAAAGGCAAAGTGGATTGGGTACATGGTTGGACTCAAGGGGGACCAAGGAATCTTAATAAAAGGGTTGACAACCAGTTAATAGCCCAACATTTAAGTTAACTATGGCAATTATGTGATTAAGATGAATCCCACTAAAACAAGGGAAGTACCACACAGTAACATCACCCATCATTGCTTGGTAAGTTTCCAATGCTTTCTCCACTATCATATCAAAATGGAGGTTAAAATGGGAATAAATCATTGAAAGGTTCTATAAATATATACATTTTAATAAGCTCTTTCCATTCAAAATCTTTAACAAAGATGAATAATCAGATGTTGAATATGTTGGAGTGTGTGTGAATGGAGGTGATTTGTGGGTAGCGTGAAACTTGCACACCCTTGGTGGTCCAAAAAGTAATTATTTCAGGGACAAGAAATTGAAATTCTATTTAATCTTTCTCTTCTCTATGGAGACAAGCAAAAGTTGAGACCCATAGGAGAAGAACCTAATCATTTGAGGAAAGGATGAAGGGAAAGAAATGGTCTTCCAAAGCTTTACTTTCACTATCATTTTGTGATCATCATCTCTTGAAAAGGAAGCTTCATTGTTGGTTGATTGAGACAACCAAGAAAAGTAGTGTACCTTTATGGACCAAAAATACAGTATATATCTGTGGTTTCCACGCCTAATTAAGCTACCCATCCATATTATAGCTGAATTGTTTAGTACTAATTTTGGAATTTTTAGGGTCCCGTGCATCAGTTAATGTGACATTCGTGAGAGCCCATGCATGTGACCTTCAAAGTGTCCCCATCAGCCACACGGTATATATATATATAAGATCACTCTACTTCACTAAAACTAAGTACAAGTTGGATTAACTAATTCTATCTTATGAGCTTTATTAAAGTAAATTTGGATAAATTTAGGAAGTACAAGCTTAAAAATAGCAATATATACACGTAATTGTTTCTTAATTAAATAAAAAGATTGAAGTAGATACATTTATACATGACCTAATTAAAGACACTTAAATAGAAATTGGGTTAAAGTAAGAGATTTGAGAGCTTAAGTATCCTCAACATTTTAATCAATTGACTTCTCTAAACAAGCTAATTAGATAAATTTGGTTATTAAATTCCTTAATGGATGATTCAAGTGGTTAGAGATTATTTTATATTTTTAAGTGTTATTTCATCTCCATTAAACTCTATATAATTAATTAATTAATTAAAATTTATTGTTTGAGTTAAACATATTGGTCCAATGACTCATTCAAAACATAAAATTATCAAGTTAGGTTATACACTAGATAATTCATTTAGTATATATTCAAAAAAATTATTGAATATGCGTTTAAATAAATCATTATTGTTAGAACATTAACTCTACTAACTTATCTTAATTGCTTTTTATGGTCCTTAAAACCTGTTTTTTTTTAATAATTCTTCTTGGGGCAAGGGGAAATATCAGTGGTTGACTTGAGTTAAAGCATTAATGCATTGAGAACTCAAAACCAAAGTCCATGCCAATGGAATGAATTGATATGAAGGGGGGGCTCACAACTCAACTTTAGTTCAACCCTCTTTTCTCTTGCTTCTGATGATCATGTCGTGGGCTATAGCTCTTATCATCGAGACAAGACATGGAGCATGTGTATTCATAACGATCGATTAGATATGTTTCTTATTTACCCAACAGTAACCTAATGGTGCGGATAAGAGGCCAATCCCATCACTGCGCTAATTCTCACCCTAATCCTCAAATTCAATGGCTCTCAATAATCCACTTAAACCATGGCTTGGTTCAACCGGAATAAAATGTGTCTTAAGGCTAAGACTATTAGGATAGTCTCTATTTTTCCATCTCCATGGTAATTAGCTTTCCTTGTTAGTTTTTTTTTTTTTTTGGTAACATATAGAATTAAGATTGGAGTGAAAAAAATTGTTTAGAAGGGATTGATTTTGCGGGTTGCGTTCATATCTTCCTAAAAGAAAAATATTTACTTTAAGTGTATTATACTTGATTTTGATCTTACGTGGGTCATTTAAAAATAATTTCTCTATTAGTAAAGAAGAAGGCTGCGTATTATTAAACCTTTCTAGACTCTGCGTTTTAATGGGATTTATACTAAATGTTGTTGTTATTGTTTATACTTAATTTTGATCTTTTTATTTGAATTAATTAGTATTACTCGGTTAAGCACTAAGGAAACTGCTATATGAAAGGATTATCTGGAATTACAAATTGGTTTTGGTCTAATGTAAAACAAGTGTCGGTTTCACCTCCATTAAAAACAATATTAACCAATAATTGCGAACAAATGGCTGATTAAACTAATAAATAACAACCTTGACATCCTCACCTACATTTAGGATTAATTGAAAGATGTTCTTTCGTATCTATGTCGTAAGTTTTTAATGAAAGGGTCAAGTCATTATCAAACATCTTGAAGAGAGTAAATTTGAACGGAATATTATATTTTAATGGTTCAAATTAGCCATCATGCAACTTTAATTATTTATCACGTTAATCTTTCAAATACGCATTAATTTTAGAAATTTTAAAGAAATTATCTTTCCTACTTCTATCGTAAATGCAATTGAGGAACAAGGAGTTGACGTGGCGCAGACTATTGGAGAGACGGGATATGTAGGAGGAAAACTATCATGACGACATCGTATAGGACGTGGAGGAAAACTATAGGTGACAATTATAGAATCATTGTTATGGGTTGTCCGAGCCGAGGGGTGGGGTTATGTTTGGTCATTTCATTCCTTTGTTTCTTGTTAAAAACAATTCACGAAAAAAGGAAACTTGGCGTTTCCATAATTTTTTTTTAATTGTTACCGTATGTCAGAGGACACTCATCCTCTACCGCACGATTGGCTTATCTCATAACAATGTCGAGGACTCCTTGATGATCGTTCGCGGGCATTTCTACTTGCTGGTCTTTTTGATTTCGACTGATAAACTGTACATGACAAGGTTGACCCCATTATTCCACATGGTCCCACTTTTCGTCATCCCACGTCAGATTTTCGTCCGCATTCTGTTGAATCCAGTTGCTGACGTAGCATTTTGATTGGCGGATCATGACTCGTTCCTAACAAATAAGACGTAGAAAGAATAATAGACTCGATAACTCCCACAGATTTAGCGTCCACCATCTCCGTGTGCTCCGAAAATAGTTAACTTCTTTTAATGGTAATAAGTATTACGTCATTTTCTCCACGATATTACTATTTTAAAATAATGTTCACTTATAACTTAAAATTTTATTGCATTATGATGTGTATTAATTATTTCTAAAATAATATAATAAAAATATATTCAGCTAATCACTAAATTGTATGAAATTAAATTATTAAATTCTTTGCAATTTTATTTAAATAATAATAATTCACATATATCTATATATATCAAATTTATTTTAGTTCTAAATGATGTCGAAATTTGCTACAAAATGTAGTTGAGAGAATGAAATTCAAGTTCAGGTAAGAAAGTTATCATTTTATTAAAAGTTAAATTAAATTCTAATATTTTACTTATAATTTAATTTAAATTCAAACATTTTAATGCTTTAAAAAAGAATTTTAATATTTTCCAAACGTTCAATTAATATCTCCATCAACTTCTTATGCTAAAAATTCTAACTAATAATTGTTTTATGGATTCCCTTACTAATTAAATGTGCGTCCTACTCAAAAAGTGAGGCCAAAAAAATTAAAATGATAAAGTTTAACCTTTTTATTTCTTCTTTTCCCTATTTTTATTACTCATTAAAAAGTACTTGCTTGAAGTTTAATTTTTTTCTTTTTATTAATTGCTTAAATTTTAGTTTTTCACTCTTTTTTATTGCTATTCTTATTAATTTTAAAAAATACTTGCTAGAATTTAACTTTTTCTCTTTTTTTTAATTCAACCAAAAATATGCTTAAACTTTATTTATTTTCCTTTTCCTTTAGTCTATCTTGAACAGTACGAAATATTTTAGTACTTTTAACATTTAAACTTTAGGTGTTAGTTAAGAAAAGTTCGACGAATAATTAAGGAATTTTGCTCTTAGTTGATCATATTCTCCAAATTTTCTTAAAATATTGATTGCTGCAATGGTGCCTCAAAATTGTAGAATCACATCAAGACTTACCAAGGCTATTCAGACCCAAAAGGATGGTTTTTTCATAACAGAGTATCTCCACTGGCATGCTCTCAGTTGAACGCTGCTCCTAATTCCTAAAGGCGATGGAATATGAGAGCCCCCATCGACGGAGGAGCTCCTCCAAACCTTCAACGTTGACAAGCAATAATATAGGAAGCCTTTCATAAGCATGAAACTTGAGTGTGCCAAAATCATAACTAAGTGATTTCCTTTGGAAAGCACATCAAATCAAAACAATATCCTAGGCATCCATTTCTGACATTATATTAGGGTTTTAAAAACACTTGGTGGATAAGTTCATCCCAATCCAAGTCATAAAATGTTTGGAAAATTCCTTTCACATCTATTTCTAAAAGAACTAATTAAAAATTCAAAAACCTAAAAGGAATTTTATGAAAACCCAAAGCCCTATAGAGCTATTGTGAAACACGGTTGAAGGGTCACAATTTATGGAAGGGTTTAGGGTAATTAAGATTTTGAGCCCTATTTAACTATTAGGTAGAATGCACATCTAATAAGAAGGCTTACAAAAAATAAAAATGTCATATAAGATTTTTTTTAATAAGCTGTTAAGATAGGGTTTAGATTGAATATTTTTAACGTTATAATTTTTTTAAATAACTTAATTCTAGTGAAAATGTTAAAATTCAATTAACTTTTTACTTTTTTATTAAGGTTAACAAATTAAACTCTTCTTTCCTAAGGAAATGGTTGAAAACAAGAAGAAACGAACAAAAAACTAATTATGTTTAAAGTGTGAAACTAAAACTAAAACTTGCTAACCTCATGTCCATATTGTTGGGTTTGAAAGCCACAAATCAAGATTGGAAGAATAATACAATGAAAAGCATACATGGTGGGTAATGTAAAGTCTTTATCTAGCTTTTCATTACTTTTTGACTCCGGTAAGGTGACAAAAGTCTTTAAAAGATACCAAGAACGATGTGAAAATATGTGTTTGCGTAACCTCTACTAAAAGTAACATTAAAAAAAAAAAAGAGGCATGGATTATGTAATCTCTAGGGTATATATCCCCAAACAACATGTTTTGCTTTTGCTACAAGAGGATTGGGCAATAGCTAGCTAATATCATAGATAGTTTGTGTTATAATGAAATTAGCAATACTTTTTTTTTTTCTCAATTCAAATTCAAGGCTTATTCGCAAATTCCTATTTGTGACAAGAGCAAATTTTTATGTAAAAGGATGTACAATGTTATTTCTTATTAAAAATGTAGGACATCCTTTACGTATTTCATTAGAAGAAGAAGTAATAACAACAATTGACTGTGAGTAATTAGGTATCCTATTGAAAGTAATATTCTGAAGGACATTTTTAGAGCTAAATTGAGAAGCATTTTGTCTTGTCTTACAATAACACATATATAATAAATTAGTGTCGCCAAGACACGTGTGATTATTGCAATAATAGCCCAGTTGCTTTAAAAGATGATATAGATTAGGACTTAATTAAGCATGCAATTTAAATTGATTAACTTTATATCATTTTATTAATATTATATCTAATACTTCCTCCCTAAACAATTAATTCGTAGACATTATTAGTTTGGAATCATATACAAACCAATATTATTAAGAGACACCACCTTAGGGCATGATGTTTTCTTTCACATCCCGACAAGTTAAATTTCACGTGTGAGACGAGATCCTCGTGGCCCCATTAAATAATAATAACGTAGTAAATTACCTTGAAACCCTTTGAAACTAATTAGAATCGGATCCTATCACGACCGTTTGAGTGTACATATCAGCGGATTTTGGTCCAATGAATCATGTTGAATAGGGGTGCAGCGAAACATGGGATTGTGATCTTTTACAAATAATAAAATAACAACATTTTGTTGTTTAAAATGGAACTGATGAAATGACAGACGAGGCCAAGTATTGCGACGTGTGCTTGTACTGGCTCTACTTATTTTTCCGAGACTATGAGTCCCATTAGCTTATCTTCCTACGTGGACATTGTCGGTCGTAGACGTCTATCAATCCCCTCATCATTGAAGATAATAATTCCCGTATCACAATTTTAGCTTTAATAAAAAATATTATCCCATTGAAGTTAAAAGTTAAAACAAAATAATAATGTTGACGCCTTTTATTTTCCTTAACTTAGCTATTAATTAAAAAAATTATGAATTGGGTTTTAAAAGGTAAGGTTTTAGCTTTTGTTAAGTTGCATGTTCTCTAAAATTATCGTGATCAACGTTTTTACTCTTTTTGTACATGATTCTTTTATATTCGACAGAAGACAAATCATTCTTATATAAACAATATTTAATGATTTCAGTTAAAAAGATAAATGGTGTAACTTAGTAAGCCTTTAATGTTACAAAAAAAAAGCAAATCGTTGTATTCTTTAAGATGGTTATCAATCTTAATTTAGAGACTTCTCCTTCCCTATAAAGAAAAAGATTTAGCAAATAAGATTAAGAAAGACAAATGTGAATCAACAAATTTGCTTATTTTATTAGTTATTCTACATTTTTGTTAGGAGGGACAAGTTTTGTTGATTAGAAGTTTTTGTTAATTGGAAACCCTACAATAGAACATAAGTATTAAAAGCAAAGTTCAATGTCAAACCCTCTCTTTTAATGATTTCCCTTCTAGTTTGTAATGAAATTAGGTAATCTTGATTGGCAAGTTGTCCAATCTAACTTGCAATAAAAGCCTGGTTAGAGCTAAGTGGGTCTGAGGTTTCCATTGAAACTAAACATGGTGGAAGAGCTTAACTATGGTTAGTGGACATTTAGACAAAATTAGAAATAAATCCTCTTACAACAAAAGAATTTGAGTGCAAGGATAGGGAAAACTGATTGCATTGATGGGTTCATGTATTAATTAGATGTTCAATTAATCATTCACCAAAAGAGTAGGGTTCAGTTAGGTACTCCATTCCCAAGTTTCGGTTCCATCATCACTCTTACTCCAACCCCATTTGCCAGAGATTCCAGGGTGGCTGAGGACAATTTCCAGATAAATTAATCATCCCAAAGTCTCAACCATATCAAGAACTTCAAGTTAATGCAACATTTATTGAAGTTTATAGAAACATCTTCACCTTCTCCTTCCATTTAATCGTAAGACTAATGATCTTATTTACACTTGTATAGGATTTTGTTAAACTATACAGTAAGACTTTTAACTTGGTGGTATCATTCCTTTCCCTTTTGTTATACAAGTTTGATATCCATTCCATATAGTAAAGGAGAACCTTTAAGCATAACCTCTATTTTATTTTCTTTCAGTACTTAAATATATATATATATATATATATGTATATGAACAGTCTGGTAATAATTAGAGAAGAAAGTGTTCCACCAAATGCTTGCCATTTATGGCTCATTCAAAAGGGTAAAGAACTAAGACGGCGAAGGAAATGCTCCTGTTTTCCTCTTTTCATTCTCAAGTTTCTAGAGTGAATATTTTTGTTCACCCCTTTTTCCCTTTCTCCATTTTAAAAATATAGAATCTTATGTTCTCCTTCCTTTAAGGGTCAAATATACAAGGTACATGGAGCCCACATTAAACGATAGCTTTAGTGTCGGCTATACTTGTAGTCCCACATTTATTATGTGAATATGTAAGCTATAGAACTTCAAATTCTATACATACCATACATGTGAATTCCCCTGCCTATATAGTACCTGGCAAGCAAAGTTTAAAAAGAAGCAGGCCTATCCAGTCGGAAACTTCTCATAGGGACCTATCCTAGTGGAGAAAAAGATAAAAATGGCTAATGAATTTGCTTTCAACTTATGATCTTCCCAGTAATTTCGTTTCTCCTGAAGATGTTGACTTATGGTTTTATTTTATTTTATTTTTCTTAACAAGCCACACACTACTCTTTGAATTTTTTTTTATGCATATAAAAGTACAGCCTAAACATAATATTCAATGCCCTTTTAAAATAAAAAATTCTTTTAAATGTGTTTTAAATAAATATTCTAATATAAGTAATAATCTTTAAACTAATGTAAACTATTCATAATAACAACACCTAGTAAAAATTTACCTGAAACATAGAGTTTAAGAAAAGTCTAGTATTACGCAACTCTACTCCTAACTAATTGAGGTAACGTAAACTATTTGTGGGCTTAAATTCACTCTAGTAAAGAATGGTTGTATTAAAGAAAGCTATTAGTTAAAGTCCAAGAGGGTGAGGTTTAACAGACAAGGGAAGCTTATTAATTAATAAAGTGTTATGGTTACAAGACATAAACATATAATTGTATCATTAATCATGAGTACACACTTATGTGGTTGTTCTCATTTAAATCAACTTTATAAACAAAATTTCTGGAGATGGAGATATCTTAAAAACCAATCCAGTCCTATGCAAAAGCAGTACCAGATTTGCGTAATTTCCACTTGATTGCTTCACCTTCCTCTGCCCTTCTCTCTCGTCTCTCTCTCTACCTTGAATCCTAAGTATGGTTTAAGTCCTCTACTCTTGTTTTTTGCTGCTCATAAAATAGATATCTATATATATACACACGTCTGGTTTCTAGATAGCTTTCATGTTCATATCATTCTCAGTCTTATCCTTCGTAGTGGGCACTTCAAGTTTTCGTTGATAACAGTCCTTCCTCAGTCTAATCCTTGAACGAAAATGGGACGACATTCCTGTTGTGTAAAGCAGAAACTAAGGAAAGGTTTGTGGTCGCCTGAAGAGGATGAGAAACTTTACAATTACATAACCAGATTTGGTGTTGGTTGCTGGAGTTCTGTTCCTAAGTTAGCCGGTGATAACAACTTGGCATTTTCTCGTCTTTCTTAAGCTAAAGTTTCTGTCTTGGCTTTTTGAATGATTTTAATTAAGTTGCTGTTTGCTTATTGCAGGCTTACAAAGGTGCGGAAAGAGTTGCAGGTTGAGATGGATAAATTACTTGAGACCTGACCTTAAAAGGGGAATGTTTTCCCAACAAGAGGAAGATCTTATAATCAGTCTTCATGAAGTTTTGGGCAACAGGTAAATTAATGTCAACTAGACAATTTAATGGGTTGAAAATGGAAATAGGTACTCAAATATTTTGGATTTTGAAATGCAGGTGGGCTCAAATTGCAGCACAGTTACCAGGAAGAACAGATAATGAGATTAAGAACTTCTGGAACTCTTGTCTGAAGAAGAAGTTAATGAAACAAGGTATCGACCCAACAACCCACAAGCCTTTAAGCCAAGTAGAAGTGAAAAACGAGCAAAATTCCATAGATGAGGCATCTTTGGAACTGCCAGAATCAAAAGGATTGCCAATTATATCGATCTTAGCTGAGCCAGAGTCTGCATATTTTGGTAACGACGCAACTTCCTATAGCAGTGGATTGACCGAAGCTTCAAGGGACCAATTCATCACCAGACAAACTTATGATCCTTTGTCCTACTTTGAATTCCAAACCGGTGTCGATCAGGTTGGATATAACCCGGGTCTTTCCGGCCTCTCTCAGGCAACTTTCAGAACCTTCGATCATAACCCAATTGAAACAATTACCAATTTTGCTTTCACGTCAATGCCAAGCTTAACAAGTTTCGACCATGGCAGCATCAGTGGGACAGAATTTTCAGATAATTCCGCTTCGAGAATGAGTTCTTTGTTCCTAAACGAGCCTAAAGAAAGTTCCAGTAATAGCTCAAACATCAGCAATTACAGAGGATTTCCGATGAACAACATGGTGGAAAATGCAGCTTTTTCATGGAATGCCAACAAATTAGAGTCGGTATTTCAATTTCATGTCAATGATATCAAGGCGGAAGAGTTGAAGCCAAGTCCATGGCATGAAGGACATCTACATATTGATAATACAGCAGATTTTAGCAGTTATCAGTTGACGTCCCTATCAGGAGATCCAACAGGAACAAATTTTAACGTCTTCAATCAGATATGAACTGTAAATTCATTCTTTTACCATTTCTCTTCAGCTTTCTCTTTATCCGAAAACACACTAGATGTTGATAGTACAGGAATGTTTGAGGGTTATTTTTCATTTTCTATATATTAACGAGATTCCGAAAGAAAAGAAAAAGAAAAAAGAGACTGAAGCACTGATCTTTCTTTGAGTTCTACTTGTATTGTTCTTTTCTCCTGGTTTTTTCTTCTCTCTCTTCTATCATTTTGTATTTGATTCCTACAACAGTTGGACTTTGGAATAATGTACTCATCATTATACAGTTTCAAGAGTGAAAACTAAATTTTCTGGTCTCGACTGATAGTTAGCTGTTACAGCAGTATTTTCAAGGCAAGTCCTTTTCGTACTTAAAGCTAAGACCCTCCTTTTCGAAGTAAAAAACACACCAAACGTACGCAACATTCGAGTGTGTCTCTGATTCAAAATTTGTAACGGGCAGACCAAGTTGGAGTTGAAGATCATTATTATTTTAAGAAGATAGTACAAGAACGTTATTAATAGAAATATGAATTATGATGAAGAGAGAAGATGGATGTGGGGTAGGGTTTTGATTGTGAAATTTTAATTTCGCTGGCAGAGACTGAGAGAGTAAATAATAAGAAGATTATCCAGGGCCTGTAGTCATATCCAAGATACTGATTTCCTGGCATATGATACAGCTGCTATTTCCAGGACCCTCCATGCACTGGTCTGAGTCTCTTCCCAAAAGGCCAAACTTGGCTGCCTGGCTATTCTGTCCCCAGCTACCTCTTTCCATTATTGGAGAGATAGGAGAAACTAAGAGAGTTGCACACACACGTAGACACGCAGAGAGAGAGAGAGAGAGAGAGAGAGCGATGAGGTCAAACTTAAACACAACAACTAACTATAGAAGGTTCAACAGGATTCAATCATCTTTGGTTCTCGAGCTTTTGTGGATAGATGAAGAGGGCTCTATCACCTTCATAACTTTAAAACTCACCAATAGAACAACAAGCTTGTTTCGTGGTGTAGAGAGCGAGAGAGAGAGAGGGAAAGAAGGTCCATACACATGCTCATCACCTGTCTCTTCATCAATTGTTCATATCTTTTATGCATATATCTCTGCATATCTGAAACCTCCTTTAATCTTTTGTACGTAAAGAACATGTGAAAATAGAAATACCAGGAAGCAAAATAATGATACAATCATAGTTTACATCACGACAAGTTGCTGTTGGTCAAAATTTTGGCAAATATGTGTCTAAGGCACTTGATCTACGCTTGCTCCAGAAAGCTTGGAAATTTTGGTTTAGTGTCGGTAACATATTTTCTTTTCAGTTCAAACAAATCAAACACCTGAAACTCACAAGATGTGGTCCTAAAATGATCGATACATGAACTATGCCTTAAGTCACTATCAGAATTGGTTCAAGAGGCATAATTGACCTGAAAGTCACCTGAGCATTAATTATGCTCTATACCAACGAAACCACAACTTTCTTCTACAGGAGGAGGCTGACAGTAGAAGATGCATATGCAATACTTTAAGGAGCAGTTCAGTTATTGTTTCTATATACTCCGGAAGTTGTTCAATCCAGATTTTAATGTTTCTGCATCACCATATACGTATGAACTCTATGCTTGGCGATAGCTATAAATAAGGTGGTCGCATATGCCTTTCTATTCTTGACCCGTGCATAACTTTGATTGATAAAGGCTATCAATACAGATTAAAATTCTTAAGTCACAAACAAAGCCTTTAATGTGATATTAAATAATCGAAACCTTCAAATCATCTACCCTTAAGTCTTTAGGCCAAACTCCAATCCTCTAAAAAGAATGTTAACCTTTGATCCTAATCTTTACTTTTATTCCTTCCACATGCAAGATAGATAGAGAAGGCAATGCCAACAAATAGTTACATAATTACACAATTAAAGACACGTTTTAGTCGAATGAAAAGAAATTTTGGAAAAGACAGACATAAAGGCCGTAAAACTGAAGAAGAGAACTACTAATTAACATGTAACCATATTATGGTGTCAGATGTGTATAGTAGCTGCTGCTTTTCTTGGTCAAATAACGGCGTCCGACAAGAGATATTGATATGCTTTATCTAATGATGCCTCATCGAAACATCCCAAAGGTAAAAACTTAAGACTGCACTGACAGGGAACGGCTGATCTTCGTATGTTACTAACAATTAACCAAAAGCTTTTCAAAAAAAAACAATTAACCAAAAATGTCAAAGTCAACACCTCAAGTAGCGTTCATGAATCTAGCATTTATAATTGAAGGTTATCATAAAAATAATGGATAGGGAGCTACTTTCTCTGTTATTTCATATTTGGTCAAGTAAAGCACAGTTTCCTTTTCCAGGTCTTACTATATGCAATTTACGGATTTCCAGAGACTAAATCTTCAAGGAGAAAAGGGTTTAATATCTACTAGAATTGACATTCTTTTACATCCTGATCGGATGCATATCTGTCTGTGGACCTGTTATACCACTACGGAATGTCTTGCTAAATAAGCATATAGACAATGAAACTTACAAAAGATGATTAGAAAGTAGAAATTAATATACTGAAAAGGGAAGAAAGTATATGAGCTACAGTACTTAATGGATTTGCTAGTCTAGCTTGACATTGGAAAGGTTGACTGAAACTGCAAGTTCACACAAGAGGAATGAAAATGACGGTGGAGCCTATACCTTCTTGTTTGAGTTGAGTTTGGTACTTCTCATTCCAGGCATGGTATCTCGGTGAGACGGTGACGGTATTGCTCATAGTAGGGGGGGTACGATATTTCGAATATAATAAATTAAAATAATAGTAAGTTAGGTTGATATTATAATATATATTAAAAAATAGTTGATCAAATTAAATTAAATTAAAAAACAATAGTTTTAAAAAAATTATCTGATATTCTTGATTCGTTTTTTCTTTCAAATGTTAATTTTAAAATTTTTAGAGTGGTTATATTAATCATTGTAAGAGCTAGCATTAATAATGCAGTTCCCATTTTAAAATGTTAGCACAAGTCATCCGGGATATTTTTTAGTTAAATCTTGTAGATACACAAGCATCTTTTTTGTTTAGGTACCTTATAGAAATTTAATATATATTAGAAAATTTTCACCAAATTCATTTATTAGGATTTAAATCTCTCTCTCTCTCTCTCTCTTTCTATATATATATAATTTCTAGGTCAAATCTTTATTGTTCTAAAGTTGCATATGAATAAAAGAACGTCTAATTATACTATTGTTTCGAGCTATCCTAACGAATGCACAAATCAAGATTTGAATTAGAAATGTCGAATTCCCTTGTGATTCGAGGGCTTCACTAAAAGAATAACAACCTAAGCTTATGTACGGATTCTTGGAGTTTGCTTCCAAAAGAATTATTGGCGACGTAGACAAGCTTCTGTGCTTATTAATCCTTTTCAATGGCGTGACAAGGAAACAAAACTAAATATTAATCTTTGGATGGCTACTAATAATAGTTGTTGACAGAGAAGAGGCAGTGATCATCTCAACCATAGAAAGATTGGAAAAGAAATATTGCTACCGAGGCCATCCTGCAAACAAATGATAGGTTTTTCGACAGGAGTTTGTTGCAATGATGACCTTAAACATGAAAGACCAAACAACCTTAAATTACATTAAAAAAAAAAAAAGACCATTTACTTCAGTTCAAAGTCTTGTTTTAGCTTCTCATCAAAGACAAGTAATTACCTAATGAAAAAAGGTCTTCACAAAGGTGATTTCACGTCTCTGTTGGTTGCCTGGTTTGCAATGTGAACATTAAGAAACTTCTAATTACGTGATTCATGATTGTTTCTTCCACATCGAGTTTCAAGAAGATCACTTTCATGGCTCTTCTATGTCTTCCTAGTTTACTATTTATGGTTCAGTGAAGTTAGGTGAAACAAAGAATTTGTAGATTATATTCAATGGTAATATTTTGCCACTCAAGTGACACACATTGGAAGACAATTGACGAGAAAGACAGACAACAAAGATCTTTACTGATTAGAAGGGCAAGAATAATATCGATTACGAACGTGCATTTTAACTCGGGCGGTATATTTTTATATTCTCCACGCGGTTGGCAAGCTTATAATATTAAACAGCAATTGGTAGCAAGCTTTGATGAATGAACCACATATTCATTGTTATTTAAATGAAAAATTGATAATCATGTCTATTTACGTTTTTATGGGACTTGAGATATGCTTTTTTTAAATTTTTCTTCCATTTAACATAAATAGAATAATACAATTTTATATCAAAATTACAAGTTATTTTGAATAGCATCGGGGATCGGAGTTTGCTGCTAATAATTTTGAAAAAAAAAAAGAAATTTTAATTCAATAATTTATTAAAATAAATTTCTTATATTTTTTAATTTAAACTATAAAATTTCATAATAATCTGAATTGTTGTAGGACTAAATTTATTTTAAAAATTAAATAAAAGTATTTGAAAGAGTTATTTTATTAAGAAAACATATAAAAATAAAAATAGAAACACTAACTTTAAGTAAAATAATAATCTTGTAAAGGGAAAACAGAATTATTTTGTTATTTACCTCTTCGTTCCCTTGAGCCGACAAGGGCACATGCTCATCAATAGTGATGGGTCGGTCCTCTAACGAACCAGGATTTTATTTCTACGTAAAGTCCAAGTTGGTGAATGGCGCATGCCTGCATTTCCGGATTCCTCAAGAACATGGACTTATGGTTCGGCCTAATAATCAATTCATGGGCTGACTTGTCACTCGACTATGTCCGTACCAGTCTTTGCTAAAAAGTAAAGACGAGACTTGAGGAATCAAGAATTCAAGATTGATTTGTGTCACTTCCTAGTTCCCTCTGTTTTTTTCTCCTTGGTTATGTTTTGCACACACACCGCCAACTCTCAAATGAAAACATAAGGCCATCCTTTAACACATTAAATTAAAAGGAAAGAATTTATACACTTGTAAGTAAGAAAATTTAGTTTCCCATTATAAAATAAGTCGCAATTTCAAACCCCAGGTTAATTGAAGCACAATCCTTGCGGGGTGGCAGAGGGTTTGTTTGAAGCAACTTGTCTAAACAAGATGAAGGTAAATGACAGCTTATAGTTATACAAACAAATTTATAGCCTTAACTGAGAGACTACCGTATAGGTGTATGAGATGATGAACATGTTTGTATTAGAGGCCAACAAGTTTTCGAAAAGCATATAGATTTAATATTTAATATTTAATATAATTTATTATAATTTGTGTGTTTGTTTAAATAAGATAGAATTTGTTTATGTGCCGCTCTACGTTGATAACATTAATGATAAAATTATCTATATATTATATTATAATAAATTAAAATTTTAGACATTCAACTTATTTAACTTATAAGTTTAGTTAATATTATTAAATTAAGCAAATACTTATATTTAAAATATAATTTATGTTTCTTTTTGATACCATAGACACCTTATTATGGTTATAAATAGCAAAATTAGCTCGATTTGACCTTATTTGACATAAAATTAATAGATTTGATCTGATTTGGTCATATTTTGGGTCGAATTTTATAATTTTTTAAAATTTGAACTTCAAGCTAAATATAGGCTCTATAGTTCAGCTGATAGAGCTATAATTACATATTATTAAGGATTACATTAGTTGTAATTTTGTACTCTTATAACATATTTTATATGTATTATATGATGTTTTTCTATTTTTAGTTCATTGTTTTACAAGTGATAATTTTAAGAAGAATTTTCATATTTAGGCATAACTTCCTCCATAAATCGAGTTGATTTGATGGTCATTAAGAATCTAACATGATGGATAACAATTTTGTAAAAGGCATTAGAGAGATTCAAACTAAAAAATGTCAAAAAATTGAACAAGTTAGTGGAAAAGACCTAATAGGTCCCAGACACACTAAAAGAGATGAGTGCTTATCTCTCATGAGATTCAAGAGGTTAAGAAACAATATAAAACCAACATTAGAGTGGTATATATGATTGGTACAAGACTCGTCATATTTTTATGCAAAAAGTTACATAACAAGACCAATATCAATTACAATTTAGTGTTAGCGACTGATTACATACTGCTTTAAAACACAAAAGTTCCATAACAAAATATGTTTTGATATAAGTGCTAGTCAGTTGCTAGTTCTTGTACACAAATTTCAAAGACACAAAAAATCACAATTTTAAGCATTTTAAGACCATTTTATACAACCCTAACTATAAATATTATCATTAAGATTAGCTTAGAGAGCCTTTTGGTAGGAGTATGACAACCACCCTATGATTGTTTCAAAGTTTAGTCTTAAAATCAAGGAGAGATTTGAGCAAGAACGAAAAAGAACCATGACAACTCTTCTAGTTTTTCTCTCTTTCTTATGTTAATATTGGCTTGTTTTTTTAAAAAAATATCTAGTAATTAAAACTATAATTATGGTTATGGAAGTAGTTTCTAATGGATTTTTTAATTATTAATGCATGATGAATTATAGTTTGGTTGGATTTATTCTCTTTGATTTTAATTATTGATCGTATGACTGACTATCATAGATTCAATCTTAGGGATGAAGGAATGAGAGGTGGAGTGTGATCTGTATACTAAGAAAATAAACATTCTAGATCCAGAAAAAGAAATTATTTTAGACTAGGGTGATACTTAAATAAATTAATTATACTTTATGAGTTTGATCATGTTGATTTATGCATCAAAAGATGATAATTAGCTAATTAGATATACCTGTATTTCTTGAGAGAGGGCATATATAAAATATTAATTGATTTCAAATATGATAATCATTCTTACACAATAGTCAAAATTTCACTAAGTAAACTCTGAAGTCTTAATGTTTATCTTATTTATTTTTTTAATTTAATTATATTGCTTTCACTAGTTTAGTAATTTGAGGGTTTTTTTAAAATAAATTCTTATTTTATTTAGTTTAATTGTTGACTAGGATTAATAAGTATAGTAGTATAGTTCTAGTGGGATCGATACTCTAAAATACTCCAATTTATTTTGTATGATATGTGCAATTAACTTTTAATGTTGTTATTAAGGACTATTTACTTGTTATATTGTTAATTCTAGTTTTTCTATATTTTTTGATAATTGATATGAGATAGGAGATCCAAAAGTAAGAACTTGGATGACTTACTCCTTATAGACCCTGGAATCGGGTGAATATGAAAACAAAACAAAACATAAAGGAGAGAATAGATGGTTGCACATCAAGACAACATCGTCATCAATAAGGAGTACTAATAACTACCTCAAACTAGCATAACAGACATTCAAATACTGGTAATAAATGCAAGCCCCTTATGTAACAGAGTAAATTAGATGGCATAAAATTATGAGTTAAAGCAAATTTGTTTCCACTTGTAACTAACATTTAAGAGATCACCTAGTGAAGACACAATTACATTTATCATAGAATTCTATTCGGTGATCTAGACTCTTACGTTGAGTGACCTTATAAAAGACGAGATTTTAGATAAGGTATTTTCCTTATTATAAGAGAGATAAAGCAAGGACATGGTTGATTTTGATTGAGGTAGATTCTCTTGAGGAGTGTAACCAAGTGTATGATGCCTTTATACTAATATTTTCCCTCTACATAAGACCACCAAGCTAAGGATGTAAATTCAGAGATTTGCATAAAAAGAGGGGGAAACATTCCATGAAGCTTGTGAATGATATAGATCCTTACTTATCCAATGTCCATACATCAATATTCCTTGTAACTAGTTATATAGTTCTTTTATAAAGGCCTTAAACTTATATGTCAAACCTTAGTTAACACTATGACATAAGGGACCATATATACAAAAATTGTTGAGGAGATTAAAGATATCGTCAAAACCTTTTCTAGAAGTTTGTAAATAAAATGGTAAGGGAAAATTCAAAAGTTTCAATTTATGAGGTGCAAGTATCTTTAATCTTGGCATCAAAAGTAGCTAATTTATCAAACTAGATAAAGATGTTTATAAGCTGAGACATAACAATAAGGAGGTATTCTATAAATGTGGCATCCTTCTCATATATACATGAATATGGAGTAAATGTCTAATCACTATAAGCAAGTGAAATACATGTTTGCCTATGGAGGATAAAAAATTTGTCAACAATGATCTTTTCTCTAATGCTTACAATTCTGGTTGGAGGAATCACCAAAATTTCTCATGGAAGGATTAGGGAGCTAGAACAGACAGACCTACGGGAACACCTATGTCTTGAAAACATTGCTCATTTTAATAATAAAAACTATCACAGGAAAATGGGATGGAGATGTTTAAGTGGTTCATATCTTCTATTGATACAAATTTAGAAAAGTGATAAAGTCAAGTAATGCATCCATTCATAACTTAGAGCTACAAATGAGTTAACTAGCGAAGGTGGTAAGTGAATAGGGTTAAAAAAAAAAGCTTTTGAGTAATACTGAGGTGAACTATAGAGATTAAGTGTTAATCATTACATTTAAGAGTGGAAAAACACTTGATGCTGAAGTTGCTAAAGAGGAAGAGATGAAGAAGTTGGAAATGCTCAAGGAAGAGAGTGAGAATGAGATATATAAAAGTAAATCGATGTCTATTTCAACTTCAAACATTATTGATTAAGAGAAAAACCCTTGAAATGATGTGAAGCCCTATATACCACCAATTTCATTCACTCAAAGGTCGAAAAAAGAAGATGAATGAAGACAACTTTGAGAATTTATTTAAGATCTTTAAAATTTTCCACATCAATATACCCTTTTAGAAAGCATTAGCTTAGATGCAATGTTATGTGAAGTTTTTAAAAGAGTATGATACTACCAATGATTGTAGTGTGATATCATATAACAAATTACCTTTAAAGTTGAGTGTAGTGTGATATCATATAACAAATTACCTTCAAATTTGAATGATCTATAAAGTTTCACTACTCCTTATCAATTTAATGCTTCTAATGTTATTATTAAATGCTTATATGATTAAGGTGCGATTGTAAATCTTATTCTTTTATCTATTTTTAGGAATATTAAAATGAGCGGACTCAAGCATACAAATGTATCACTCTAACTAGTAGATTGATTTATTAAGTAACTAATTAGAGTAGTGGAAGACCTATTTATTAAAGTACAAAAATTTATCTTTCCTATCAAATTTTTAGTAATTGATATAGAGCATGACATTAGAATTCCCATCACTTAGAAAGATCATTTTTTGCTACTAGAGGGACTATAATTGACGTGGCTGAAGAAAAGTTGACATTTAGCGTGGACAAGGAAAAGGTAGAGTCTCACATCTATAAATCCTTAAAAAAGACCTTTTGAACTTGATGATTAATGTCATACGATGGACGCTATGGAAATCTATTATGGATGATGTACCTAAAGTTAGTAGCGATAATATTGGTAAAACATGTAGAACTTTAGTATTTGAGGAAAATTAGGATGATCATATCCCTAGTGATGATGCTTTTAGATTATAAGCACAGCTTAAACCCTTACCATATATTGAAGAAGCATTTGACCTTGACTAAAGACACTGACTCCCTATTGGCATTATGCGCAGTTAGGAGACCATAAGATTTATCTTATTAAATGCTCTCCTTCTTTTGGGTTATATATAGGAAGGTACATTAGCTTATCCAATTGGAGATCTTGGATAAGTGAAAAGCTTGAATGAGAAGTTTAGCTAAAATACTTTGAAAGAAACGCTTATTAGGAGGTAAACCATATATTATTTTTCTCTCTCTTATTTTAATTTCTTTGATTTTCAATTTCTACTATTATATATTTTCTTTTCTAGGATAATTTTTGTTGAATTTCTTGAATTTTAACCTTACTAAACTTGCGTGGAATTAAGAGAGATATATCTACTTTGATTACTTCTTATGATTAAGTTTATTTTCTTATTTGTCTAAAATTAAGGATAATGTCTTGTTTAAGTGTGGAGGGTTGAAATTTTTAATTTTTTCCTTAGTATTGTATCTTGAGTAACATATTTTCTTTTTTTAGCATTTTACATGTTTTAAAGTGTAATTTTTGCATTTTTGCTTGTTAACTTATACATATATATCAGTTATATTGAGCTAAAGGTCATAGAAGAGAAAAGTTAGCAAAAAGAAGATAAAAGATGAAGTTAAAGAATGAAATAAGGAAATAAAAGCTAGCTAACCCTGTTTTGTATTATAGGATAGGCATAATGTCAAAACAACATAAGGAAGTAATAGGAAACAGAAGCTAACCAGTGCTAATATGAGTAACATTATCGACGCTAGCCTCAAAACTGAGTAGAACAATAAGAAAACAGAAGCAAATTGGTATTAGTGTTAAGACGTGTTCGATGCTAATCTCATGATAGAGGAAACTATTGAGGAAACAGAAGCTAACTGACATCAGTGTCTAAAATATATCTGATATCAGTTACTTCCTGAATCCCGACACTATATAAACCAAACTCAAAATTTTTCTTTCTGAAAATCCTAAATCCCTCTTCTTTATCACTTCTTAACATCCCAAATCCTCCTTTTTCACCCAATCTTTCACTTTTATCACTCAATTTAACCCATCTTAACATAAAATCATACCCAAAAACACAATACCCATCTCTCCTTGCCCTTAAAAGTGATTAGGGGGAGGGGGTTAGAGATTTGCACTATAAGAGTTTATAGAGATATTTGACATGTATTTTAGGTTTTGTCATTGTCTAAGAAAGTGATTTCTTCAATCCTATACTAGTAAAATATCAAAGTTGATAAGTGGTTGCTTGAGTTAGATGAACTTGTGATTTGGGCATATTGGTTATTATAGACTATTATAGACAAATAACTCGAAATTATTAGAATTTGCATTAATATTGGTATTTTATGTTTTATAATATGGGATTTATGTTAACCAATTGTGTCTTGTTGAAGTAGTGGATTACTGAACCTTAGTGAAATTGTTGGTGTAGTTAAACCTTAGATGCTTAAAGATGAATCTTAGATTAAAAATAATGTCTATAAGAAAGAGGATCCATGATGTTTGTTCTTTGACACCTCTTCCTTTAAAGTAATTTCGTAGGTTTAAGAACTGGAGAAATAAAGAATGGTATAATGAGAGATGCAACAAAAAATGTGGTGGTTAAAAAGATCATGAATGCTGACCATGAGAAATTTTTCATGGTAATTTTTTTGTAATTTGAGATGGAAAAGTTTGTTTTCTCATTAGGGAGATTACTTCCTTGAGTTAGTGATGGAGTTTTAAGCTAACATTATTAATGAACCTAAACCAAAACTCATGGAAATGTAGTTCCCTGTCCAAGGCATTAAGATTATTATGTCTGAAAAGCATTTTAGTTTTCCATTAGAGGGAAGGAGGTTAAG
Source organism: Erythroxylum longipes (assembly GCA_027563885.1). Classification (NCBI taxonomy): domain Eukaryota; kingdom Viridiplantae; phylum Streptophyta; class Magnoliopsida; order Malpighiales; family Erythroxylaceae; genus Erythroxylum; species Erythroxylum longipes. Next base: position 35,091,418 of record JAOQMS010000006.1, read on the forward strand.
TTTTCATAATAGGAAGCCATTATGTCATTATCAGAAGAGTCAGAGTGATGCATTCTATAGGTTTGGGTTAGGGGTTACTTATTTAGTTGGAAGGATGCACTTCTTATATAAGAAACTAGCAATACAATCCTAAATAGTAGCTTACATACTCAACCACAACGTACAACGTCATTCCTGTGGATTAAACCAACTTCGGACTTTAGATTTATATCTTATGGATCTCCTTCACTATAGTTTTGGTGACGGTGCACTAGTCAGGAGATCATCCTTCATAATGTAATATATCAATAATATGGTTTGACATGGGTCACAAAATAAAAAATTACATTTACTAGTTTGTTTTCAAAGTTCTTTAAGACACTCTTATTATTCAGGGCACAAAGAGTGACACTTCAATATTCTATTGCTTACTATCCATAACTAGTTGAACCAATAGAAATTTTCAATAAGGCATTGAAGCCTTAACTTAACTATATAACTAGTGATTTTCCTTCTAATTGAAATAATTAGTTACCTATAATTGAGTGGTGGTATAGTACCAATTTTTATTCAACCATATAGTAATGAAAAAAATCAAAAAATTAGATCATAATGAGTTCCTCCTCACCATTCCCATCCTCAACTAAGTTTTTCGACTAGCTTCCTCTCTTTGTTCTTCTAGTTTTAACTCGTTCCTTTCCTCTCTCTTTTTGCTCCTACCTCTTTTACCATTTTTAGAGTCTATTCTATTTTGGTTTATCATGGTTTCTTCTAATCTCTAGATGGTCACTCCTCCAGCTAGCCCTTCTAACTCTGACTTCCCTCCTCTACCCAATGCTCCCTCGATAACTAAAAGGACCATTCTCAACCACAAGAGCCTTCCATCGAACCCTTCTCAAACCACCTTAGGCACCTTAGTATGTAATTCTCTATACTTAACCCCAAAGCAACCCTCTTTCCCTCTAGTTAATTCCCCAAACCCTGACCCTCAATCTATGCCTAACGTTGAGGCTACTTTGGAAGAGGCTGCCCCTGGTAAGTTCTCATGGAAATAGATTATAGGGGTTCCAACCCAAATCTAGAGCTAAACTATTTTCCTCTTACCTCTTATAAAGATTGTAAGATCATTGCCCCACCTCTCAAAACTCTCAAGGTTGGTGCCTCAAGATGGTCAAAAGCTCTAGTGGAGCCCTTCTTAGAGAAACGTCTAGTTTTTCCCCTCATATAGTAGTGGGCATTTAGAAACTGGAAAGGAGAGGGAATGGAAAACCTACTCATCTATGACCAAGTAAGTTTTATATTCAAATTTAACTCTGTACAAGGAATGAATATGATACAAAATCAAGGTCTGTGGCATTTAAATAGTATGTCAATAATATTATAAAAGTGGAGACCAGGGTTGGATATGAGCAAACAAAGTGTTGAACATTTGTTGTTGTGAGTGAATTTGCATGATATCCCCTTAATTACTTGACTATTATGGGGATAAGTCACCTAAAAAGTTTTATAGGGAAACCATTGAGCATGGAAGCAACCATAGTAAGAGTCAAAATTTTACGTTATTTGAGATTTTGTATTGTGGTTAATATCAAATCAAGAACTCCCTAAATATATCCCAATTTTGAAACTTAGATAGCATAATGAGTAATGTGGAGATACGTTACTAGTGGAAGCCACCATTGGAATCCTAGCTCAAGCAATGGAAACTTACAGGGAGATTATTCACCAGAGGATACTTTAAAGAGCTTAGCAAATTAAGTAACCTTACTGGCTATAAAACTATTGAACCTTTCAATAAGCCTATTGCAACCACTCTTGAGGAATACAACAAGGATCCCTTAAGGGATGAGGCTGTGTTACCTAATTCAACAGGTATAAATAATACCATAGGTAATAACTATCATGATCCAACCCTAGAAGCTCTAGCATTGAATTCAACAGAGGGGAAGGGGAAAAAGGCTATATCTAACCCCATACTAAAACTTCCCAAACTAAGATCCCTAATATGATGAAACCACCTTCAAACTTGTTAATAAAAAAGGTTAGGGATGAAGACCAAGCCCAAATATTTCAAGCTCCTTTCTCCTAAACGTCCATCATAGCTTGTAATACTAAGGGGCAGAATTGACCCAAAAGAAAAGAGATACTACATAGCTATCTAAATAAAAAAAGATCTCCTTATCATAAGTCTCTTAGAAACTGAATTAAAGGTGGAATGAAACAAGATGGTAGATCCCTAAATATTGGATGATTTCAATATAACTATCTACCCAAGAGAAGCTAAAGGTATAAGAAACAACCCTAAATGTATGAGTAAATACTTGAGAACTAGCTTAAATTCATTGTGGCTAATGGACTTGAATTATGATAGAAAATTTTTAACCTGGTCAAACAATCTGAGTGGATATCGACTGATTTAAAAGAAATTGGATCAAGCTGTAGTTAACCATTAGTGGCAAACTTCCTTTCCACTCTATAAAACTTCCTTTGTAGGTAATTTATCATTTGACAATAATCTTTATCAAAATTAGCAATCTCAGAGAGAAAAAAGTTAGGAAGGCTCCTTTTAGGTTTTTCAACCACTTGATCAATGCTCTGGGCTGTAAGGAAGCAATCAAGATAGGTACGATGGTCTAAGTCCATAGATTTTATGCTTATCATCATGTCAGGAAATTAAATGCTACTAGAGAATAACTTAAGTCTTTAAATTCTAGCTTGAAATCCACCACTGACCAAGATCTTAATAAAGCTATGGAACTCCTCTCAAAGACTAAGAACAATCTTATGCACAACTTGACAATGATCTATACAAATTAGATAATCATTACTCATTACTGAAGCAAAAGTCAAGGATTCAATGGTTAGAGGAAAGGGACCTTAATACTACATAGTCTTTAAAAAATTAGAGCTTTTTATTAATATTTTCTTTTATTGACAAGGTTCTACACATTCTTATGAAACATTGTTATAATTTTTTTTAATAAGGTCCTTTACATGATCATAATTAATGAAGAGATAATTGGCAATAATAGTTGTCACTGGTCAGAATAATCACCAAAAATACAATATTGTGAAAATATGAGCACTTAAACAAATTTGGAAGTCTCTTATGTAACTTCCTATAGTCTTATTTTAGCTGTTAAATCTATTTTGGCTTTAAAACATGTATCCATAACATTCATTAAGTATATGATTTAACAAGTTCAAAGATGAAGGCAGGGAAAAGTAAATTGATTGAAAGATTGACAAAAAATATGACTTGAGAGAAAATAAAACACTAGGTCTCTACCTATAAGATCTGATTTAAGTGTTGAGTACATTTATTATCTATAATTCTAATCTTATTTGAAAATTAGGGGAAAATAATTAAAATCATTTTTTGTTTAAATCTCTTAAGAAGAATAAAGGAAAGGTAGTTTTCGAGTTAGAAATTTTATGCTTAACCGATTAAACTTTTAGTACTTAATATAATATAGATTATAACTATCTCAAGAGTTAACTACTTCGAGACAGTAGGTCTCAACCTGCATTGGGGCACTCTTTAAGAAATTTGTTATGTGATACAAAGAAGAGTTTTAAGGAGTTCAGTCTAAGAGTTAGATGAGTTTAACATTATATGAGTCTTTATAGATTTAAGTCTCATTAAAAACAAGGAAATTTGATTATAATAACATGTTATTTTATTCTCTCTCTATCAATTTCTTTTAAAAAGATTATATTAACATATGCCATCATTTTATTACATTTCTCCGATGTTACTTTATGGTTTGAAAAATATTGGTGCAAAGGTATAACTAGGGATGTCAAATTTGGCTAGGCCCAATTTTGGCCTAGGTTGACCATGCCACGGGTCAAGCTGGGCCCGATCGAGCCAGAGGCCGGCTCGTGGTCGAATCATTACTTCAAAAATGATGTTGTTTTGTCAAAAAAAATATAATAGCCCGTGGACCGTCGATCCATAGGCTGGGCCATGAGCTGTCTTAGCCCGCGATCGGGCCACCCCAAGCCCATATTGGCCCATTGACAAGTTAATATATAACTTACTCTTTTAAAATTTATATCAATAATTTTAAATTGATTGACAATTAAACTTGGTTATTATGCAGTAATAGTTAAATGAGTTTATTCTTTATATTATTTTAAATCTCTATAGAGGGAGTGGAACTTAATCCTTTTAATTTTTGTAATAAACATTGCTTTATCCTATCGAGAAGGAATTCTGCTAGAATTTCTTCACTAAAAGGAACTTCTACTACCATATATTCTTTTGTGTGGGTTCCCAAAAAGTATGTTAACCGCTACTTTTCTTAGGATCAAATGAAGGAGATTATCAGACTATTCACTTATGAAGATGTGGAGAGGGTGATCTTCTCAATGAACCCATCAAAGGCTCTCGAGTCCAGATGGATTCAATGGGTCCTTCTTTCAAAAAAAAAAGGGATCAAGTTAAAATAACGAACACTAAATGTGTGCTAGAGTTTTTCTTTAAAGGAAACAACGCTAAAGTGCAAAACGTAGAAAAGCTTGAAGATTATAAGTTGATATCACATTGTAACCTAATCTAGACGGTTATATCTAAATTGATAGCCGATAGGTTCAAGACTACATTAAGCTCTATATAAGTCCTTATCGAAGAGCTTTTATCCAAGGTCGACATATAAGGATAGTATCATGTTAGCCTAGGAACTTTTGAGCAGTTACTATGAGAAATCAGGCCTTAAATGTTACGCACTCAGAATAAATTTTAAGAAGGCATTTGATTATATCAACTTGCAATTCATTCATCATATATTGGAAGTGTTTGGTTTTCCCCTCTTCTTTAGGAACCGGATCCATCAGTGCATTAGTACCATTTTACTTAGCATTTTCTGCAATGGAGAACCAACAAGAATTCTTAAAGGAGCGAAAGGGCTTTGACCGAGAGACCCCTTTTTCCCCTATATATTCTCTTATGCTTGGAGGTCCTAAACAGGATCTTGGAGTACCATATTTAGAAATGTATAAACTTTTTCTACTACTACAAATGCAAGGAATCAAAGGTATTAAGTCTTTGCTTTGCTGATGACTTACTACATCTAAGTGGAGCCACTGGGACCTTATTAAGAGTGTTGATGGATTCTCTCACTACCTTCAATTCCATCTCAGGTTTGTCCACATATATAAACAAAAGTTAACTCACTATTTCTAAAAGTTCCAAACCTCAAACCAATACTTTATGTTTGATTACGAGACTTAGTGCCATATATCCCCAATTTAAGTTGTTAGAAATCTTCCGTAAGGATGGACAACAATTAATTACAATTTCGACAGTTTTAATAAATTTACGGTTAAGAGAATTGAATTTGATCTAGATAAAGATAATAAAGTAACCCAATAAAGGATCTAGATTAATAGGCTGAAGTCCAACGAAGAAAATGAACCCTAATTATTATGGACCAGATCTCTATTAAGCTTGTGATGGGGAAGCTTGATATAGATGCTATATATATAAGGTTAAAGTCTCCTGCAGTTGCTTAGGCAAATCATGAACATACGGATGCTCTAACCCATTAAGAGATTCACTTATTAAGAAAAATGTGGAAAGGCGTTAATGACATTTCGATAAGCAACCTTCGTGAAGGTCGTCGGGAAAATGAGATTGTTTTGGCTTTGGAAAACTCCTTGAAAGTTATGGACACAAAATTAGGTTTTTTGTGTTTTCTTCGATTCTTCCCTTTCATGTTAAATCCTGGGCACCTAATGAAGGCTCATGTTACACACTTAGTAGTTATATGATCGAGTGAATGAAAACGAAGATTTTGAAGTTTTTTGTATAAAGACCTAGGAGAATTCATTTTTTTTTCATTTTAAATTATGAATGGATGCTTAAATATGTGTTGAATGTGTTTGGAATGAAAAATGGGGTTAAAACGAGCTTCAAAGGGCAAAAAATGCCTCAAAAATTGGCTAAATTTTGCCATTTTCCAAGAGAAAAGAGAAAAATGTCAGATGCATATGGCACACGTGCCCGAAGATGAATAGTACCACTTAGAAGTTAGCCAGATAGATAGAGCAAGCAGGCTTGGCCACATGTCTAGTGCTTGTGGTGCACACACCAGAGGCAGTGCGTATGCACCACACGCACCATGTAAGCCTAGAGCATGTTAGTACACATTGAGATGTGTAATGACGCATCAGGTGGTAGCGAGTACACTGTACGCGCCATCCAGTCAAGCTTAATTGCGTGTGCACCACACGCACCATGTAATCCTAGAGCGTGTTAATGCACATTGGCATGTGTAATGACGCATCAGATGGTAGCAAGTGCACTGCACATGCCATCCAGTCAAGCCCAATTTTGAAGTGTTTTTGACGTCATGCTATAGTGACAAAAAACTCAAAAATTTCAAAATTCACATAACGATGCCCTAGGTCGTTTTGGCTCAATTTCCAGTCCGGTGAATTTATAAAGTGAGTTTTTATTTTTTTGGATCTATTACATTGGTAATAAATAAAGTTTAACTCTAGAAAAAAGAAATTAAGGTTCGTAAAACCGTTTTGAGTGAAATTCCATGCTTTAGACTAGAAATACTAAAGGTACACATGGTTTTAGTATCTCATATAGATATTTGGTGTTCGAAATAGCATGATTGCTTCAATTAAGATTTTTCTTGCAATTAAATCTCAAATAAAGTTAATTGATGACGTCTTCAGCATTGATATATGATAATGGGAATGTACATATGGATTTTGCATTTATTGTTAGTACATTATCACATATAATATGCTTATACAGAATATGAGGATAACATAAAGTTGTATCCCTTATGTTTGTTGATCCGTTTGGATACTAATAAGAATTTAGTCATCACAGTGACCTTTCAAGTTCGTATTTGGACTGTTTCGCTTACATATTTGGGGATGTATCTGGTCTTGTGTTTGTCTATTCTACTCATAGGTGTTGGCTTTACATGAGATTTTGATATATGTATAAAGGCATTAGATGAAAAAAGACATTATTTAAATGATCTATTCATCCATAGATGGTAGTGTCATGAGAATTAGTGGTGTGTACTATGATTGCTTTTATGTAGAGGTATGATTTGCTTGTATTATGTATTCAGCCCACAGGTATTTCATGATATATATAATTGAATTCTCAATATAGATACTATTTTACGGCTTTGAGTATCGCTATTAATTCTACATTTGAGCTGACCATTACTTTGCTAATTTTGCAGTCACCTTTTTTGTGAACAACAACAGTGTTACTATTGGAACCCTGATTGGTTTTAATTTTAATTATTGGAAAAAGGATGTTGCAATATAGATGGCGGATACTAATATGGCCATTATTACGGATAGGCCATCTCTACCTACATCTATCAGCTCGAAGGCTGATAAAGAAGTATATGTAGCTTGGGATCGGTTAAACACAATTGTTACCTTACCATTAAGAGATCCATTTCGGACCATCTCCTTAGTGGACTTTCGAAGACAACCATAACATGGGATTTTTTGGATAATGTCTCCCAGAGGTATATGGTCTCTTCTAATGCATAAATAAGTACCTTAATAAAGGAATTGTTCTCTATGATGTACACGGGGACAGTGGGTAAGAGAATACATTATTAGGATGGTCTACCTGTAAAGCAAGTTGAAGGCACTGGACATTGTCATCCCTGAAACATGTATTGTTCACTACGTTCTAACTTCTCTTCCTTCAGAGTTTGGTGTTCTAGTGACAGCATATAACTCCTTGTATGAGTCTTGGGACATAAATGTTCTAATTAACCGATGTGTTGCTGAGAAAGAGAAACTCAATAATACAACTCCTACAGCCCTCATAGCAACCAAAAGGAAGACAAAGGCGAAGCCCGCTAAGTTCAAAGTTAAAAGGTCTAAATTTTCTCTGCACATTGATGTTGATCAATATAGTGCTAGTAAAGGTCCTTTTAACATAAAGAATATGATGTGTTTCTTCTGTGAAAAGAAGGGACGTAAAAAGAAGGATTGCCAGAGGTATAAGACTTAGAAGGAAAGGCAATAGCAATCAAGTAACTCCTTGACTGGTGTGATCCGTGAGTCTGATATTACTATAGCCACATCAAGTACTTGGTGGCTAGATAGTGGAGCTTCTAATCATATTGCTTTCATAATGCAGGGGTTCATACAGAAGAGACAACTAAATAAAAAGGAGGAACAACTAATGGTAGGCAATAACGAATAAGTGAATGTAATATCTATAGGGGATATATGTTTGAACCTTGGTACAAGGGTTGTTTTGTTTTACATGACAGATTTTATATACAGTCTTTTAGATGAAATTTGATCTCTGTATCAATTTTGGACAAAGAAGGTTATCATTTTGTTATTAATGCTTCTGTTGTATAGTTATCTTTTAATGCAAAGCATATTGGTACAACCTTCTTATCATATAGTTTGTATATAATGTGTCTTACGTCGAATAAGATTTATGCTTCTTCATATCTTGCTGAATAGGTCAAGAAAAAGAGAGCCCTGATAAAGGATAAGTCATACATATTGTGGCATAAAAAGTTACGCCATGTTTCTAAAGATAAGGTTAAGGGATTGATTAAGGAAAAAATTCTCTCAACTATAGATTTTGATGATCTGGAAATATGTGTTGACTATTATAGGGGTAAGTTGACTAGAATAAAGAAAAAATGGTCAACTCATGCTTCTAGCTTACTGGACCTCGTCTATACAGACATATACGTATGTTATACAGTTACCTCATGCAATTCTAGATATTTTCTGACATTTATTAATGACTATTCATGTTATGGATATGTGTTCTTGCTTAAGGAATGGTCTACAGTTCTTGATAAATTCAAGATCTTCAAGGCTGAAGTTGAGAACCAATTAGGAAGTCTATCAAGATCATTAGATCAGATCGTACAGGTGAATATTATGGCAAACATAAGATTTCAGGACAAGAAAAGGGTCCATTTTTCAAATATGTTGAACCATATGGAATAGTGGCTCAGTTCACTATGCCAGGTAGTCTTGAGCAAAATGGTGTAGCCAAAAGGCAAAATCGCACCTTAAAGGATATGATGAGGTCAATGTAAAGCAGAACTAACCTACTTGATTACCTTTGAGGTTAAGCCATAAAGACTACCTTGTATACACCAACAAAGTCCAAAGCAAGTCATTTACGAAGACGCCTTTTAAGATTTGGAAGGACTGGAAGCCTAACCTCGCCCACATTTGTGTGTGGGGCTACCCTGCTAAGGTATGCTTATATAATCCTTATGAAGATAAATTGCATGCTCGTTCCACTGGTTGCTATTTTATAGGATATCCCGAACTCTCTAAATGATACATATTCTACTACAGAGAAAGAGAGGCTAAAATAGTGGAATCACAAACAACTAAATAGTGGAATCACAAACAGATAAGTTTCTAGAGTATGACGTCTATGATAAAGGTGTTCCTTCTCGCCCTTTAGATGAGAGTAGAGTGGATACTACAATTATTTTGTATCCATCAACCATACAGTTAGAACTAATGGATCCAGGTTTAAGTACCATACCAGTGTAGGAATAGGAACTCATAACTATACAAATTAAGGTTCTTAAGGTAAAAAAATTAGTTTAGTTAAGGAGATTCACTAAAGTGAGACGACCTGCTATTTCATTTGATTACATAGTCTATTTGGGTGAACAAGATTATGATATTAGACATGTTATAGATCTAATTACTTTTTTAAAAATTATTTCTGGACCCACTGCAAATTTGTGGTGGGATATAATAAAGGATGAGATGCAATCCATGAACTATAATAACGTATGAGAGCTTATTGATTTGCCTCAGAATTGCAAACTCGTTGGTTGTAAATAGATTTTCAAGACCAAAAAGGACTCTCAGGGTCAAATTGAGTGGTTTAAGGCTCGATTGGTTGCCAGAGGGTTCACTCAGAGAAAAGGGATTGACTTTAATGTCACGTTCTCTCCTGTATTCTCTAAAGATGCATTTCAAGTGATTATGACAATAGTAGCTCATTATGATATGGACCTATATTAGATGAATGTCAAAATCACTGTCCTGAATGGAGACCTTTATGAATAGGTCTATATGGAGCAACTTGAAGGATTTCAGGATCAAGATAGAATTGACATGGTTTGTAAGCTAAGCAAATCTATATATGGTTTAAAACAAGGCTCCCGACAATGGTCCCTTAAATTTGATTAGTACCTCTTTTGGCCTTGTAGAAAATAAAGTTGAAAGATGCTTGTACTAAAAGGTAGGGGGAGCAAAGTTATCTTTCTACTTTTATATGTGGATGATATCTTACTTGCATGAAATGACTTGACCATGTTGCATGAAGTTAAACAACTTTTGGCCGAGCATTTTGACATGAATGGCCTTGGAGAAGCATTTTTTGACCTTGGTATTCAGATTCACAGGGACAAATCTCAATACTAATTAGGCCTCTTATAGAGAGCATACATTGAGCGAGTGCTAAAAAAAGGTTTAATATGGCTTATTGTAAAGTTATTGCAACACCTATCTCTTATGGTGAGATATTATCTTTGGGCAAAGTCTAAAAAATGAGCTAGAGTGAGAGATTATAAGGAATGTTCCATATTCTAATGCAGTTGGTAACCTGATATATGCCCAAGTGTACAATAGATCAGACATCGCATTTGTTGTTGGACTGCTGAGTAGGTATATGACTAATCCATGATTGGATCGCTGATACGCAGTCAAATGAGTGTTGAGATATCTAAAGGATACTAAGGATTATATGTTGACATTCAAAAATGTTAACAATCTGGATCTCATAGGCTATACAAATTTAGACTTTGCTCTGTGTCCGAATGACAGGAAGTCCACATCAGGATACATTTTTACAGTAATAGATGGTGCAGTATCATGGAAGAGTATTAACTAGACAATGGTAACTTCCTCGATTATTCATGTAGAGTTTATAGCATGCTATGGGGTTACTTCATTGGTGATTTGGCTCAGGAATTTAATTTCTAAGTTGTTTGTAGTTGATTCAATCGCTTGACCTATTAGGTTATATTGTGATAATCTTTTTGCTATGTTGTTCAGTAACAAATATAAGAATATCACATAGTCTAAGCATTTGGAGGTCAAGTATTTGACCATAATGGAATTGATATAAAAAGGTGACCTTGAGGTGGAGTATTTAGGGACTGAGGATATTCTTGTTGATCCTTTTACTAAAGGACGTCACCCGTATGTTTTTTAAAGACATGTATACAGTATGAGTGTATTGAAGTCCTTAGACATTGTTAGTTAGGGATCACTGTATTTGCTCCTTATACATTTGATTGTTTTTCATATATTATGACAGTGTGTTATAATAAAGATGATCATTATTTGGCTCTCAATCATACGTGTTACTATATATTGTTATAATACAGGTGAAAGTCTTGAGATCTGTGTCGACTTTAAGCATTTTACAAGCTCATTGAACATATATATATACATATTGACCTTGAGTCTAGGTCACTAAGACACATACAGATATACATATATAAATCCATAGATTTGACATGATATAGGAGGATATAAGTGTTTAATCTTATAAAGGTTTTCTCTATTATAGTTTAGTATTCAGTGAGAGAAAACAAATTTCTCTAATGTGGTTTAATATAAAGTGTAGAGAAATTGAGATCTACAAACGGAAAGATGATACATTCAATATCATACAGGTACCATCTTAGTTTGTCGCACTTTATTTTCTCATTCGTGTTAGTGAAATATTATATATGTGTGATTATATTGGATCTAAATCACACATGACACGTGCATTTGATATTTTCTGGTATCGAAAGTTTTGCGAGACGGAATGATGAACTTTTGTTATATTTGGATCATATGGTTTTTTAAACATGGTCGACTTATACAGTGATTTGCTTAACCATTTTTTACTGGTTTTATCATCATTACAGCTATCGTAATTAATTATTATCTAAGAAGGAGAATGTTAGAAATTTTCCTTAACGATGGACAACAATTAATTACAACTTTGACGATTTTAATAAATTTATGGTTAATTGAATTGAATTTAATCTGAATAAAGATAATAAAGTAGCCTAATAAAGGATCTAGATAGACTGAAGTCCAGTGAGAAAAATATACCCTAATCAGTGTGGACTGGATCTGTATTTGGCTTATGATGAAGGTCTAATATAGATGCTATATATAAGGCTAAGGTCTTCCGTAATTATTTAAGCAAATTATGAACGTATGGATTCTTTAATCTATTAAGAGGGTCACTTATTAAGAAAACTGAAGAAAGGCATTAATGACGTTGCGGTAAGCAACCTTTGTGAAAGTGGTCGCAAAAATAAGATCGTTTTAACTTTGAAAAGTTAATCGAGAGTTATAAACGCCAAATTAGGTATTTTTATGTTTTCTTCAATTCTTTCCTTTCACGTTAGATCCTTAGCGTGTAACGAAGGCTTGTGCTAAGCAGGACATAAGTATTTCGGAATTCTCGTTCGCATGAAAAGACTCGCTTACGGGGATTGTAAATTCTTAGTAGATGTCATCGAGAGGTGCGTTTGCAACTAGAGAAATTAATGGCTATCTTTCGCAGAGAGGCTTAAGCTGATAATTTCAGTCCTCAATAATCTTCCAATCTACTGAATGTCTCATTTCTATCCTTCGCAGAGAGGCTTCAACTGATAATTTCAGTCCTCAATAATCTTCCAATCTACAGAATGTATCTTTTCTTACTTCCAAGGAGTATAATCGAGTACGTAGAAAAGATGATCAAATGGTTTATGCGGACAGGGAGCACTGAGAACCACCAGAGATTCAAAGTTAAGTGGCAAGAGGTTTGTAATCTGGGCATAAGATCCGCTAGAACAGTTAAAAAGGTCCTAATGGCAAAAAGACTATAAAGAATCTTTACAGACAAAGAAGTCATATGGGTTATGTGGGTACTCATGCATTTCCTTGATGGGCAAAGTTTCTAGGGCAAACAACCTATTGCAAATACCTCATGGACGATGAATCAATGGTTAAAGCTCAGGGTAATATTAGAGGCAAGATAGGAAATGGGGAATAAATAACATTTCGGTTCAATAATTGGAATGTCCTTGGTCCGCTCGAACCTATTCCTATATTTCAGCTGCTCATATTTATAATCCACAATGAAGACAAGGTGAAGGAGGTACTGGAAAATGGGGAATGGAACAATAGAATCTGAGGCTTCTTTAGAATAAGAGAGAATGCTCCAAGGGACAGAGGTTCAAATGAGGAGGAAGACAAGATTGTTTGGGCAGCTGATCTAACTAAAACCTTCACTAACAAATCTTGTCACACAAGTTTCAAAACCTTAAATAAGAGCCTTTCACATGTCGTTTAAGGTGCGATACATGAAAGGTTGGATGAACAGGCAAATGACATTATAAGACTCGAGGCGTTTTCAATGGCAATTCTAAATAGGAGAATGAGCATAGCTACAGTATAGATATTAATTCAGTGAGGCTTCATAAACATCCCATTTGAAAATGCATACATGAGGTACAACAAAAATATTCAGAACACATCCTTGTGAACAAAGTTCATAAGAAAAACTGATAATTAGAACCGACTCGTGACCTTGCGAGATGATCCTCTGCTTTTGTTACCAGATGGACATGGATTGAACCCTTTACTGCGTGCCTGACTTGTTAATCTCCTTGTAAATATTATGCCAGCTTAATATATTTTCATGAATACAATCGAAAAAGAAAAAGTTAATTTCAGATGCCGGAATTATGCTGCAGATCGGATATAGATTAGAAAGAAGATTCACGTCAACTAAACCATTGAAGTCTGCAATACGATCGGTGCCAAAATTCCGATATCAGCTGAAGCAACCATCAAGAGTAATTTATATAATCCAAAGCTTTAAGGTGGTCTGTGTTTTTATATCATATCTCACCAGATATCCCATCATGAACAGGTTACGGGACTGTTTGCGTTCAGCAGCTATAGGGATGCTAGGCAAGGACTCTCAAAAATGTCTCTTTCGATCCAATTTACCCATCTTATAATCAACAAAGTATTATCAAATATATCTACATATCTATATATATCTGTATCTGTGCTGCAATAACAGATTGAATAATTATGTATCCATCAAAAGGGTGAACTTTATTTTATAGTGACAATGGTAGCCTATGAGGATGAGCTCCAGCTTGATAGAGAGTGAGGTGGTGTATGGCATCCAAAAACAAATCCTTCATCTGAGGATGTTGAGCTACCACCTGACGAGCTGCCCCCTCAAGGGCATGCAAGGCCCGCGCTTGCTCAAGAACCTTACTGTTGCCAGCACTCAGTGCAAGGTAACACAGCAACTCAAGGCCGTGCAATTGAGCACGATCACCAGCCCTAAGTAACTTCATCAAAGCTTTAACTCCACCAAACTCAATAATTGCTTTTGAATGCTGTGAGCGGTTGTAATTGTCCAGACACACAAATTTGCCCAAGGCAACAGCAGCTTCTGTGGCCACATCCACATTCCTGCTACCAAGTTGGGAAACCAAATGCAGGATTATCCGGGTTTCCCTAGCAGGAAATGTTCGAGCCAGACATCCAATAGATATAATAGCAGGAATCTGCAGCTCTGGATCACTTTCTTCCTGAACCACTCTCAACAGTTGATCCACAACTGCCTTTGCAGCAGGTGAATTAGTCTTAAATGCAGCACGTCTAAGATCTGCGTTAACCTCTGCCACCACCGTAATCTCCATAACAGCCATTAAACAATTAAACTGCAACTCCCCCTTTTCCTTCTCAATCATCTTAGCCAAACAAAGCAATCCTCTTGTCTCAGTAATCTTCCTGCTATTTGTCACACTCCCTTTTGACAACTTCCACAACGCCTCCCCACAACAAACCTTTAGCATATGACGCGCCTCGGGTGGCTCCGTCTCCCTCTCCTTCCTGTGACTACTACTAGCATCAGAATGATAACCCCCCCCGTTGCTACTGTTATTGTTTTCGAAAGTCAACTCCTTATTCAACTCAACAACCGAATGAACACTACTTTTCACGGACTGGTTGCTATCAACATTCCAAACCAAATCAGCAGATAAAGGTGATACCAACGGCCTAGTAACATTCCTCCTCACAAACTCTTCCTGCGCATACAGGTCCAGTTCAGCCATTTTTGCCACCAACTTCACGACCGCAATCTGAACTCTCACCGGAGAATCCACCAGAACTCCAACAATCATAGGAATCGCAAGAGCATCAACTATCAACTTAACTCTCTCCTGATCACTACCAATGTTTAAAAGGGCGGTTGCGGCCGCAATTTGAGCCTCCGGTGAATCACTTTCTTTAAGCAACTTCAACAAGGGAGAAATCCCACCTTCCTCAACAATCATCTTCTTGTTCCTATCATTATCACCAGCTAAAGCGGCCAATTCGTTAGCAGCATCAACACGGTCTTTAAGCTGACCCATGTGAAGGGTTGATATATAGGCCCAAACCCAAGCGAGAATGGGATCGTTACTAGCAATTGGCGGGAGAGAGAAAGAGGTACCCCCGTCAGACTCGAAGATTGCCAAGAGCCACCTCATGTCCGCTATGGAAGACTCTAAAAGGCTCGAAACCTTTCGAAAATCGGCAGTGGTGGTGATGGAGAAGACTTGCCGAAGAAAGCCGGAGTGCTTGCATTTGCGAACGAAAGCAAGGGTCCGGTCGAGGTTTTTCGTGATGTCGGCGGAAACGCAGCGGAGAGGGCGGTCGTAGAGGGAAGGAGTGGCGACGGAGAAGCGGACGGCAGCGCAAAGCATGTGGGAGAGGTCGTCCACTTGCTTGACAAGTTCCGAGCAGTGATCTTGCTTTGAGGAGTCGACGTTGGCGGCAGACTTGATGACTTGGTCGGCTAGTAGAATTAGAAGAAAGAGCTCTTTCTGGAGCGTTTTTTCTTCATCGCCGCTGGTGATTGTGGTGGGAATGCCTGTAGAAGCCGGTGTCGTTCTCATTTGCATTGTTTTCCTGTTCTGGTCGTTAGTTATGTTGTTGAATTGATACGTTTGAAGGAGAGAGAGAGACACCAACTTAGCACTAAATGTTTTTCTTGTTACTATTACCAAGCTAATGAAATTTTAGTTACTGGTCCTTCAATTCCTTTGCTTTACTTTGGTTCAGCAAAATTACATTACCTCTACTTGTACCGCTCATAGCATCTCAAGTTTGTCATATTTAAGCTCTCGTACCATGTATTAGAATATCACATCGTAGATTTATGATTTACTCGTGATAATATAGTAAATGATTTTATAATTTAAATAAGATTCTTAGTTTTGAGGTGATTATTAAATTGATACAGTAATTAATTTATTTGAAAGTTGATAAAACGGTGAATGTAATGTAATAATGTTACATTTGGCCAAAGCAATCATTTCAAAATGAGGGAAATGATGTGGACCGAAAGAAGCTCCAAGACTTGACCCACAGGTTTGCCCACCCTCTCTTCCAAATTAATTAAATATACCAAACCATCAGACCAAGACCCGTGAAATAACATTTGTTTTGATTGGAATTTGGGGATGGTAGGGGTTGAATCAGATTTTCTTTTGGCTTGCGGTGACTCAAATAGTCAAGACACTTTCAGAAGCCAACTTAAACAGACCGGTTACACAGAATCGCTTGCAATCTTGCCGATATGTACCCTTATTTTCAAATCACTACTTTATTAGAGTTTGAGGCTAACGTGTCTCCACCTGGCCCAACTTTCTAGGTGTTGATTGATAGAAAGCTATAAAGCTGATAGATGTAAAAGGGACTAATAATGCATTCACACTTTACACCTTCCTTTGGGAGGAAAGGGTCCAAGACTTGGGTTTCCAATTTACGCTGTTTATGTGGAATAGTCACTCCTTCCTTTTTCTATCTCAGTTGTTAAAAGGTACCGCTCTCGTTGTAGCTGTTTGTCCTTTGTATAGTGCGTCTAGATTATTTTGTTTTGAGAAAAGTGGAACAAGGTTACTAGCGTTCGATCAAATTGAGCGCTATAGAACTCCCACTGTCCACCCGTTCTTTGCAAATGACCTAGTTCTGCTCGCTGAAACTACAGAAACTCAAATGTAAGTCGTTGCAAGGACCTTGGAGGTGTTCTGTAAGGCATCTGCTCAAAAGGTTAATACGGCTGAAACGAAGATTTTTTTCTCCGAGAACATTCTCTCGACAACCGCGCGCTAGCTCAGTCAAGCCCTGAATATTACGAGTACGAACAATCTTGGCAAATACTTAGAGTTGCTTTTGATCTATGAGCGTACCTCGCGAAACACTTATCAGCATATCCTAGATAATGCACAAACTATACTATTAGAGTGGTGTGCTAAGCAATTGTCGCTAGCAGGACGAGTCACTTTAACTCAGTCTGTGATCTTGGCCCTCCTGATTTTTACGATGCAAATAGTTCGATTACCGCATAGACTCTGTGACGACTTAGAGCGCACCATGCAGAACTTTATCTGGGGCTCTAAAGCAGAGTAGAGGAATACACCCCTAATTAATTGGGGAACAGTGTGTAAGCCCAAAAAGGTCGGGGGATTAGGCATCAAGCGCATTAGAACTTCCAATGATGCTTTGTTAACTAAAATGGGTTGGGCCTTGCTTACCCATCCAGAAGCCTTATGGGTCCGAATTTTAAGGGCTAAATATTGTATGGACCTGTACTACATCCCTGACGCTATAGACAGACAAGGGGTTTCAAGCTTTTGGAGGAGAATTGTAGCAAATTGGAAATTCATTTGCCAAAGTATCTACTGGAAACTTAAAGATGGTAGACACATATCTTTTTGGCTCGATAATTGGGTGAAAGATTAGGAACCGCTAATTTCGATGGCCATCTCAATAGTACCCGATAGAGTCCTTTACGCTAAAGTTGCAGAACTAAAGAACGAGGACGGAACCTGAAAGTGGAATTTGATACAACAATACCTTCCTTCCACTGTTTGCATGGATATTGCAGAGTTAATCCAGAGCACTGAACCTCATTCGGAAGATACCATGAGATGGGGGCAAACTGAACATGGGAGATTCACAGTGGCATCGGCATATGATTTAATAGAAGGGACCGTCACTGTAACATTCCGTCTCCTATATTTACGGCTAGGACACATACTTGTGAGACACTTATATGACTTAAGATAAATGGACGTTAGACATAAGTTAATTGTGACT
>JAOQMS010000006.1:35109670-35139474 GCA_027563885.1 Erythroxylum longipes
AATATTATTATTCATTAATTAAAATATTGTAATTAATTAATTAATTAAAATATAATTATTAATTAATTAAAATATTGGAATTAATTAATTAATTACAATATAATTAATTAAATTATTATGATTATTTAATCACATTACATTATATTTAATTAAAATATTATTATTCATTAATTCAAATATTATAATTAATTAATTAATTACAACATAATTAATTAATTAATTACTAATTACATAATTAATTAAATTATTATGATTACTTAATTAATTACATAATATTTAATTAAAATATTATTATTCATTAATTAAGATATAACTATTCATTAATTAAAATATTATTATTCGTTAATTAAAATATTGTAATTAATTAATTAATTAAAATATAATTATTGATTAATTAAAATATTGTAATTAATTAATTAATTACAATATAATTAATTAAAATATTAGTAATAATTAATTAACTACAATATAATTAATTAAAATATAATTCGTTCATTAATTAAAATATTGTAATTAACTAATTAATTACAATATAATTAATTAATTAAATTATTATTAGTTAATTAATTAAAATATAATAAATTTTTATTTCTCAATATTTTTTACAAACCAACCACTGACAATAATAATGATAATCATTCCTTCCTCTTAATTAACTACCATAATTATAATGATAATATACTTTCTCATTTCTCACTATATTCATTCTCATTCCTATTATCATTTTTTCGTATGAACCAACCACTCTCTGAATTAAAAACAAAACAAAAAAGCAAAAAATACAACCACTTTACAACTTCAACTCATAAATAAGAATCAGATAAAACGTTACATGCTTCGTTTCCATAGAACGTTACCTGCTTCGTTTCCATGGAAACACAGGCAAGTGTCTCCCAACATGATCTCTTACCACTTCAGCCAGAAAAAACGACTTAGCTAGATGTCTAAGTCACAACCCTTTGAACTCTTTAGGGATTGGGGGGTGTTTTTAGGCACAACAAAGGGCAGCTGCTACCTGCCGCTAGACGATAAACTCCATTTAGCAACGGTGTCAGCTTATGAACATTCAGGCTTTAACTGAAATTAGGGGAATCTTGTACTGGGGCAGAGACATTTAGATGGAACTCAGTCCCGCCCCAATGTACTACATACTTACACGTGTTATAGTTGTGCGTCCTATAAGCCCACCCGTCAAGTGTCATTGGGAAAACCTTTGGAGCAAGGGAAGAAAACGGACAAGTTACGGACAGGGAATGGAGAAGAAAAAGATAACTTGTTAGAAAGTTTTTAATGAATCATGCAATTTAGTCCTTTTCCTAGGTAATTAGAATTACCTAAAATATATAACAACCTAGAAAATCACATCACTACTTAATAAATTAGGAGATGTACCAAACTCAATTTTTACACCTTTAATTACATTACAAACAAAGTGCTAAAGTTCTTCTACTTCGAGCGACTCAACCACTCTCATAATAGATCATTTGTTTTTATAAACTTGTTTTAACTTTGTTCTTTAATTTTTATCCACACATTTATATAAAATTAACACAAATGCATGGTTAAAAATCAGTGACATAAGCTTAGAACAATTTACATAGCACAGATGATCCTGTGTCCAATCACACCATTTGACTTATTCAACATATTTAGAAGCAAGAGGTCACTAGATATCCTCCTCCAATTTCGATCAATTCATTAATTTTGCCTAGCTAATAAGGGACCTTCTTGATGATCTTATATCGATGGTGATGCTTTAAGACATTGTTAGATTAGTTGTTGGAATGTACAAAGAAAATATTAAGAATTGGCATCACATCCCGTCCTAAATGATTACCAACATATGACAATGATATTTTATTAAATAATTTATTTTTTCAAATATATAAAATACCTAAAATTTCAATTTAACAAAAAAATACAGTAATTTTTTTTGAGCAAATAATATTTGATATAAGTGTTAATATAAATATCCTTCATACGTACATAATAATATGCAAATTATAATATTTTTTATAAAAGTATTAAATAATATGTAAATTAAGTGTATCAAACAACTTAGAAAAACCTTTAATTATTACAAGGTTATAAGGAGTCCTTAAGAGTTGAACCTATGACCCTATAAGGACTCTTTAAGCCACCCTTTTTAGGCAATTATTTGATATTTTGAAACATAAGAATGTATAAGGAAATATGTAACCCTAATTGCCACAACTCTTTTTAATTCCATGCAAAGGACAGTAATGGCTTGAAGAACAATAAACTACATATGAATTCTAGAGAAGCAACATAAATAAATAGCAAAAGAATATCTAATTAAGCCTTAATTTAAGGACCCAAACCAAAAATAGAGAACCTATAAACCACGGTCACCACATGGTGCCACGTCACTAGGCCCACCCTCGTTTAGTCGTTTTCCCACCAAAACTGGAATTTTGATTTTGCCTTAATTTCCAATTAGTATTAAACTTAGGGATGTCAATTTTAATCCGACCTGGCCCGTTTTTGGCCCGAATTTGGCAAGTCATGGGTGGGTCACGGGCCGACCATGGTCCGCTAGGGCTGGGCCGCGAGCCACCGGTAGGGCCGGCCGGCCTGCGGCCCGACAAAACGGCATCGTTTTGTATTTTTTATATTAAAAAAATATGAAAATGCCGAGTTTGGCTCAGCCCCTCCTTAACCTACCGGGCCATGGGCTAACTGCAGGCTGAGCCATCTCAGCCCCCAGCCCACTCGACCCGGCCCGATCTGGCGCATTGACATCCTTAATTAAACCTCCGCTTTGGGTGTGGATTCCGCTTATGCCGTTATCTTTCCAAGACAATCCTATTTATACCCCTCGCTTTTCGCTTCTCGCTTGGTTTGAGACACGGAAGCAAGTCATTGATTTCTCTTATTCTTGTCGTTTAGATATCGTCTAGAAGCTTCATTTCACTAACTCTTGCTCCTTCTCATGGTGGTGGATAGTGGGTGGAACAGAGCTTCCACCAATGGGACTGTCAAATTTCTTTGTAGTTATGGTGGTCGGATTCTTCCTCGTCCAGGCGATGGCATGCTGCGTTACCTCGGCGGGCTCACCAGAGTTTTTGCCGTCGATCGTTCTATTACCTTTGTGGGTTCGTATTCAATTTTTCTAATTGCTTCCTTTTCACGTATATATTGCAGTCAGGATTTTGATTGACGATGCGTCGTTTCTATTTATACAGAGCTGATGGTGAAGCTTGGAGAGTTCTGTGGATATTCCGTTGAATTGAGGTGTCAGTTACCGAAAGGAGACTTGGAGACGTTGATTTCAATAAAATCTGATGAGGAATTGTCGATTCTCATGCAAGAATACGATCGTTCGTCTCCTGATTCGAAGATTAGAGCCGTTCTCTCTCCTCCTGAGTTTCTCAAAACGGTGTCTCCACCGTCGAGCGTATATTCCTCTGAAACTAAATCTGCTTTTGACGCCGTTAACCGCCGCCTATGTAAACCTGGGTTGCTCGATATCCCGTTGGCGTTTACGGAGACCCCGTTACTCTCCGTTACTACCAACGGGGCACTGGGAGACGAGCGTGTTGTTGTGAACCTCTCGGCTACGTGATTCGGCATTAAAGCTATAAAAATCCCTACAATTTAGGTTAGGGAATATTAGATTTGTGCTTCCTATTCTGGAACGACGCAAATATTAGAGATTTAGTACATAATCGAACCGAATACATCTAAAGAACATCCGGATTAACAAAAAAGGTGATCCTTGGTATATACCCAGAAAACCCCAAAGCATAGGAGATGCGAAGTTTTTACGTGATTCGAACTGAAACGGATGGTGAGATACATTTTTGAATTGTCTGATTTTTTTCCTTGTCGGATCATTAACATGCGCGTAAGGGTTCCGATAACAAACCGTTACTAGTTCATGTTTTTGAATTTCCTAAATATCCAATTACAACAAAGGTCGGTAAAGCTAGATGAAGTTGGTGGGAAATAGCGCCACTGTTCAATAAAATCAGTAGAACAGGTGTTGGATGGCCTTTCGTTGGTCAAAAATGTGTTCGTAGCTTTTGATTCTTTTCAGAATATAATTAGTGTTCTTGGGTCATTCAACATTTATGACGAGAATCAGAATCTGCTAAAGTTTCTCTTAGGCGAATATCTAGACAACACTTGCGTTAAATATACACGATTGCAACTATCGATATTATTATTATTATTATTATTATTATTATTATTATTATTATTTGCAATCATTTTTAAATATTTTGAGCAAATTAAATTAATATATTGTAAAGGTTCTTTAGTTCAACTTCTCTTCTTATTGTAAGTTTTATTTTTTCTTATTTTCTATCAAAGTTAAAAACAAATATAGATTTTAATTTCTTTATCTTATTTTAATTTTTATTACTATATTATTAAATATTAATATTATTTTAATTTAATTCATTTCATCATCTTATTTTTGTTTTATTCTTATTATACTATTAAATATTAAAATTTTAATTTAATTTGTTTAATAACATATCATAATTATTAAAAATATTAATATTTAATACAATTAAATATTAAATATTATTTCTACATAATAAGAGTCTAATATAAAAATTAATATTATATTAATTATTCTAATTAACTAATTAAATTTGTTAATCATACGATAACTCTTTAAATTATAATAGTAACATTACTTATAAAGAGAAAAATCAATTAATTAGATCTTTCATTAATATAATCAATTAATATTTTTATATAAATGTAATAAACATAACATTTTGACAATAAACTTGATAAACAAAAAAAAATGTAAAAAAGTCGTGCGTGTGGCAAAGTTGATCACTACATAAAAACTCAAAAGAAAAAAAGGTAGCATTTATCTACAAATAATGTACTTTATATAAAGATATTTTAAAATCAAATTAACATATTTTGCAGTATTATTTTAAAATTTAGATAAAATTTTCACCATAAATGAGCTCTCTAGATAAAAGACAAAAATTATTTACGCAAAAAAAAGCCTATTCGTTGACAAGTTGAACTAGCCATATAAAAAATAAGTCAATAAAATATTATATGAAAGACATTTACAACATTTAATCTTTATAGTCTTAACAAAATAATATATTATGTTCAACGAAAATAATTAATAAGATACATGGGAACAGATTACCTGTTCCCATTATCTCTATGCCTACCCTGTTTCATGACATCCATCCATTCAATAAAATGAGACCAACAAAAATTAAACGGATGGTTATTTAGAGGTTTCTTTTTCTTATACACATTTAGATATATACGATAAGGTTTATGAGATAAGTGTACATTAAAAATAAAATAATGATGAGATTTATATTACATTTATATATTATCCTTGAATTATTTACAGTCATTGTTTTATTGAGAATAGACATTAATAGAGTGTAAAATACTAGAAATTGTTATATTTCTTCCTTTTAAAAGAAGTAGTTGATCTTATAGACTAAAATTTAAAAATACTAAAAAAAACGTGTGAGTACTTGTTAGAAAACAAGTTCACTATATTGACCTTATATGAGAAATCTATTTTAAACAATACTTGTATATCTATGAAAATCAATTATTATAATAATTATATAAGTGATCATTTAACATGAGATCTTTGATAATTGTATAAGTGATCATTTAGCTTGAGATTTCCAAAGTATTTCACATAGGGATTATTATGTTTTGATAATACTTATATTCTAACCAAAGGAAGCTTAATCGATAATCATTGAATATTTCATGAACTATATGGATATAATTGAGTGATTAATACAAGATTCATCACCCTAAAGTGATTAGAGAAAATGTTTCATTATTCTCTATTAGTATTGATTCAAGAAACCAAGGTGGAATGACACTTTGAGAATATTTTTCAAATATCATTAGTAGCATTAATTACTAATGGTGGAGAACTAACATAATTGGATTCAAATAGAGTACATATTAATTTCATACTTTATGTCTAATTGAAACGTTATATTATGGACGGATTGTCTTATAAAAAAAATCATGCATAAAAAAGTTAATCAAAACTATCTTGACATTCATAAATATTTAGATAGTCATGATATATTACTATACACCAATTTGGATCTATTTATATAAATTATTTAATTAGAGAATTAAAGGAGTTTAATTTATCTAATTATAAATATGATTTAGGGTTATAATTTATATACATTGTTAATATATTTAAAAACCTAATAGGTCACACACAAAAAATAAGTGAAAGAGAGAAATTATTTTTTAGTCAAGTTGAACTTGATTGTAAAATTTAAGAAACCTTAAGATTAAATATGAGATATTTAATAAATAAGGACCAATATGAAATATTGAATCTTTAAATAATGAAAGATAGTTTTAATGTTAAGATTTTGCAAAAATATTTCTATAAGGGCCAACGTAATCATGAATGTCCAAATCATCGAAACAATCTCAAGATTATCTTTAATCTTTAAATAAAGAGTTAGAAAATACATGTCGAGATTTTGTTCATATATTTTCCGTGCTAGTTTTACTATAATTCTCGTTTGGTTAAACATGACAGTTTAGTCCGGGGCTGACTCAAAGTCAACTGGCCTAGCCTAGTTACTGAGCTTCAGGTCTAGCTTGATCTTTTTTATAATTTTTAGGCTTTAGGTTAGATTTCAGCTTGAGTTATTCGATCCAAGCTCGACTCGATTAGAAACCTAAAAATTATAGAAAACAACATCGTTTTAAGTAAAATGATGTCATTTTCTATTCTCAATTTAGAAAAAAGAAAGTAAGGTTGGGCTTCAAACAGCCTAAGCCCTATCGAGTAGGGGCTAAAACTGGGGTTGGGACTGGGGCTAGGTGCCATGGGCTCGATTAAGCTTTAGGATGGGCCTGACTTATTGTCATGCTTATGTTTGGTAAAACTCGATTTTGTGATAGGAGAAGAAACTTCAACCTTTTGGACCCAATTGTTTCCAATCATTTGAGTTGTCAATTCACTCATAGCTAGGGTTGAAAACTAAAAGCTTATGTATAATATAAGATCAAGCAATTATGTACATAAAACTCAGTCTAATTTTTGCAACATCAAGAAATATAATAGAACCTTATGTTTAATGAGATATTATAAATGATTCTATTAGGATTAAAAAAGTTCATAATTTTTAAATAAGAAATGATATGCAATAATACAATAACCTTATAATTCAAGGAAATTTTACTCTCTTCAATTAGTTTACTAAAACATTTCTTTTCAAAATAAAAACATATTGATAAAATAATGTCTACAATATTGAGTAATAAAGTTATAAAAGATGCATTTATTTGTCAAAAATTTGTATATGAATTCATTTTGGTCAAATTTGAATTTTTTAATAATTTAGTTTATATACTTGATTTATTTATCATTACATATTTTTAAAATTTTACTTAATTCATATTGCAATATCTTCATTATTAGGAAAATGAAAATATTTTATTAAAATATTTATGGTAAAAAGTAACCAATTAAAAATTTTCAATAACAATATGATTAATTATTTTATTCATAAAATTAAAAGTGTACTTAAAAAGTTAATTCAATACTTTAAAAATTAGGTTTGGCATATAGGTCCGGGCCTGGTCCCGCTCAGTCCTGCCTAACCCAATCTAAAGTTAACGACCATGGCCTAAACCTTTTCTTTAATTTTGGGCTTCGAGCCAAGTTCGAGTTCGGCAGCTCGAGTCCAGCTTAATCGAAGCATAACTATTTTTATAGTGTAAAATAACGTCGTTTTATAATAGTGTTTTACATTAGGTATAAGGTGACTATTTTTTATATAATGTAAAACAATGTCATTTTCTAATAGGTTATATATAAGAGTTTAGCCTTCCTTCACTTCTTCTACTGTG
Source organism: Erythroxylum longipes (assembly GCA_027563885.1). Taxonomy (NCBI): domain Eukaryota; kingdom Viridiplantae; phylum Streptophyta; class Magnoliopsida; order Malpighiales; family Erythroxylaceae; genus Erythroxylum; species Erythroxylum longipes. The sequence goes on from JAOQMS010000006.1 coordinate 35,117,537, forward strand.
TCTTTCACCTCTTCTGCTATGTTCTTCTACATTATGCTGTTGGTATGGAATTTGACCGTCACCTCTCTGCCACTGCCCCACTGTCGTCTGCCTCTTCTCCCATCTGCTTCTACTCGTATTGCGTATCCTCCCTCTTCTCGTTAAGAATTCTTTGGTGACTAGTTGTTGTGTGTGTAATACATTCCTTATCAACACTTGTTAGTCACTAATGGCACCCAAAAGGGAGGTGAATTAGGTGTTTACAAAAGGTCAATTTTGATAGAGACGTCCTTAATTGTGTCTAATTTGAGAAATCCCAATTTCGATATTATGCCTAATTTAAAAATTCAATTAAAGCATCAAGGAAAAGTTTTGACAAAATTAGGGGTTCTAATTTTAACCACCAAAAGCATAGTTGTAATATCCAACAATCAATTTCATAAAAGAATGTATAATTTCAAATTCTCCAAAATTTCAAAAAATAAAAAGTGCCTAAAATACCAAAATTGAACAAAATTAAAGATGTACCAATATAATTTTAAGGAAAATAACCTTGAATCTTTTTACAATTTAACCATAAAGGCACCAATTTGAAAAGATAACTTTTAACTAAAAGATAACAAAAAAAGAAAAATCCTAAATTTGAAACCCAAAAATAACAAAATTTCAATTTGATGTAGTTTAACAAGATTTTTAAGAAATACGGGATGATATTTTTTAAGGAAAAGAGTGAATCATTTAGGATTTTGAAGATATAAACATCTAAGATGAAAATATAAGAAAAGATAAGGGGCAAACCTTAGATAATGAAGAATGGTCGAACACAGGACTATAATGGTTAACAAGAGTTTGTTTTGAATAAGATATATGGAGCAATTTTGAACAAAAAAGGATAAAGCTAAAAAATTTCTTTGAACTCGTTATATTGGTGGACCATAGAGCTATATTAGTTGACCAGTGTGGTTGTCTAGGTGATAACTTAGTTTTCTCATTTTGTACAATAATCTCTAAGTTTGGGTACTAAGGTTCATACTTTAAAAATAATTATTAAATACGTTATTTATAATTCAAACATAAACAATCAACACCAAAGGTTATACTCAAATTCATACATAAATACAAGTTATCACATATTTTGAAATTATAACCTAATAATCACCTCGTGTTGAATATTACTTATGAGAAAATTGAATGAAGATTCTTCTTGAATCATTAATCCATTAGTGGCATCTCATCTTTCTCATTTGATTAAACTAATGTCTCTTTTAAAACATCTTCAGTGGATAAATTCTCTACATCCTACAACAACATCTTCAAGACTTTCTTGGAGGTAACAAGGTTATATTCATCAAGATAAAATGAATAAACACCTCAATAATACTTAATTCAATAATTTCTATCTCTACTACATACCACCTGCTTTTTTCTTTTCTAATAAACTACAAACCAAAGTAATAAATGTGTTTTAGAAACCTAAATAAGCTTGGTTCCTTAGTTGTTAAATTCCTTCTTCTTTTTGACCTACACTTTTAAGGGTTTTCTTGCCATCCTTTGTTTAATAAAGAAAAATCTATCGACATGTCCAAACTTACGATAAATATGACATACCATGTTATATCAGTAATGATGATGCATAAATGTATTCCTTGTAATTTTATGTGTGTATGTATAATGAGGAAGTTTTCTTTTAATATTAAATATGTTAAATGGTCTCTTAGAATGGTGAAAGTTCTTACCCTGATTATATGTATGATGTCTACTATGAATCAATGTTGATGCATGCTTTTATAGGAGTGTGAGTGGATTTGCATGTTATCATAAAAATTATGCATATTCTTCCCTTGTAGGTATGGAACTATATGCCTAGGTTGTGAACCATATATGAAAGTATGATGTTTGCTCTTAGGTTAAGCATTAGTGAATGTGTCATGTGCATGTATACATTTGGATGTGAATGCTCCATGCTCATTTATCATTTTAGGCAATGGTTCTTCACTATGTAAATGTTTTCCTTTAACAAAAGTAGTTTTAGTTTTGGAAATACTTTCATATTTATATCCAATTCCATACCTATCATTTGAAGTCTTTTGAGCTCGTAGCATATTTTCTAAATTTTAACTCCTTTAGTTAATTTGGAAAAAGAATCTCTGAGAGCATCAATTTCCTTTTTAAATGTTTCATTCTCAAGTCTTAATGCATCTAAGTCACGATTGTCATCAATAATCACATTTTTTACGCTTTAATAGTATGCAATTCAATTTTTATCTTTTCATTTTCACTTATGCATGCATCCAACTCTTTTTGAACTTCCTTGGATTTGGAAGAAAAGTTCTTCATTTTCTTACTCATGATATCTAAACTTTCTATCAATTGATCATATGTTATATTATCATCACTATTATTACAAGATTTAGGATTGGACGTTACCTCTTCATTATCCATGGTGGTAAAGTACATATGAGTTATTTGTTCTTTTGAATGCTTACTTTCAGATTCAATTATGTTATCCCAAGTTAATGCTTTAAGTAATTTCATTTGTCCTTCTTCTCCTTCTTATAATTTTATTTATACTTCTCATTATTTGTAAAAACATTATGACTTTATATGCTCGAGTTTTCTATATTTAAAGTAAATGATGTTAGAGGATTTATATTTTAAATCACTTTTACCTTCCTTGAAGTCTTTTCTTTTAAAGAATTTCTTCTTCAAGAACTTCTTGAATTTTGTAGTGAGTGAGCCAATGTGTTCTTTTTCATTTTCACTAGTTGATGTCTCTTCTTCTTCATTTGATTCTTATTTTGAGGCTTTAAATGGTAAATTATTTTTATTTAGAATCATCATCTCTTCTTGTGTCTCTTGGAGCCCCATTCCGTATGTGAGGAAAGATCTAGTAGTTCCTCCAATGGTAATATTGTTAGATCCTAGGTTTCTTATATGACCGTCACTTTAACTTCCCACGTTTTTGAAAGTGAAACTTCCCACGTTTTTGAAAGTGACCTAAGTAACTTTCTTTTTCATTGAAAATTTAAAACGAATTAAATAAGAAATGGAGTTTAGTATAACACTTATCCTACTAACAGGATAACAGAACAAAGACCAAAATGACACCATAAGCTAAGGAACGTCCCCGTGTAACAAAACAACCTTAAGTAAAGTCTCGGATCTTCCTAAAACGAGTTAACCAAAAAATCCCCCATCCAAAGTTTCTCCAGAAGTTTTCAAATTAGGGCTCGAGAGTCTCCATCTTCAATTTCTCCAGAAGAATAAGGAGGTAAGAAATTTCTGATTTGAGCTTAGTTGCTTCATCTTCTCTTTTCGTCTTCACTCTTTTTTTTTTGATAGGGATACTCGAAGGGTCATCCTGTGTATTTAGAGCTCTGGCTACTATCTCACTTCTCCCGACTACATGTCTTCAACACCCGCGAAGGATCAGGCGTAAAGAACTCATGGAGGAGGGACCCCGTAAGGTAAGAATCCAACTTTAGATTCCTACAGAAATGTTATATGTGTGGGATCTGGCTAGATTAGGTTGTAGAGATTTGCTGCTCTAAATACTGGGTATTATTGGGTTCTAATTAGAGTCTCCAAGAAATAGCTAGTCTCTGGCTGCATTTTTTCCCTATCTGGTTTATGACTTGTTGTTCTCTAATACTATTAGAGATGACTTCCGTGAGGGCAAGTATGTCTCTTTTCCTTTTCTCAAATCTTTTGTTATTCCTCCCCCTCTAGATCTCCTGAATACATATTGTAATGGCCACCATATAAACATCCTTGTCGTGTTTGGGTGCATGGTTTAGTAGTATCTCTTGTATAATGCCATTCAGATTGCTTTGATAGCAATTAAGTGCACATAGAAAGGAGACTTAGTGCCATACTCTATTAGAAAACTCACATTTGAAAAATATATGGTCTCTGTCCTCTTCATCTAGGTTGCAAAGGGTACATATTTAAGAGGAGGAGAGGAATTTTAATCTAGTCATAGTGCTTAGTCTGTTCTTCATGGGTAACCAACTCAAGAAGCTGGCATTTGGCTTAATAGTGTTACTCCAGATCAATTTACTCCATCCAACTGTTAGGTTTGTCCCATGCTTTAGTTGTTTTGCTTGCCTATTTGTTATGTCCATTACTGATAGTCCATTCCATAGATATATATCCTCTCCTACATTGTATCGATATTGTGGTATCGAAAGAGATTTGATCTCCTCTCGGGAAAGATCCCAGTTGCCATTGGCAATTAACTCTTGGACTTTATCTTTTTTTGAAAATCTATCTAGAGTTTCCCTAACAGTCAGTTGCTGAATTAGAGCTCCCTAACCTGTCCAATTGTCATACCATAAAGAAATTCTATCCCCTATCCCTATCCTGCAAGTTATCTGATGCTGAACTTCCTCCCCCAGTCTGAGAATTTGGTTAAAGAACCATAAAAATTGTCTTTACATCTGATTGCCTATAGACTTCCACCCCTTAATATATAAGTATGCACCCATTTAAACCATAATGATTCCTTTTCACTTAAAATTCTCCATAACCTTTTCAACAATAAGCATTTGTTGCTTCTGCCAATTAACTCCAGGCCCAGTGCTCTAGTTACTTTAGGCTGACATATTTGAGTCCAGCTGACCTTAGCAATCCCTCTTTCTTCTTTCCCCTTACTCTATAGGAATTGTTTCATCATTTTTTCCACATTTTTGATCAGCCCCTTAGAAAGGAAAATGTGAGTACACAAATATTTATTCATAGACATAATGACAGATTTCAGGAGCTAAAGTTTGCCACTATAAGTTAACATTTTGTTTGTCCATGAATCTAATCTCCTTTGTATCCTTTCAATAAGGGGTAGGCATTCTCTAAATTAGAGTCTTATCAAAGAGATAGGGATGCCCAAATAAGTGATAGGAGGCTCTTGATTACCCATTCTAGTGATAAGAGATATACCATTAGCTAGGTGTGCAACACTCTTTGATAAGATGAAGAAACTTTTTTGAAAATTGATGCTCAATCTCAATATCTCCTTAAATCTTTGTAAAGTATTCATTAGTAACATAACTGAGGGGATATTGGCCTTACTAAAAGGATTAGTTCATCTACAAACATATGTTGGTTAGTGAAATCCATTTAAACTTGGTATGGAACTTGAAATATGAAGTCAAGTAGATCTTATATTTCAACATAAGGATAAAAACCTCCGTGCAGATTAGAAATAGGTAAGGGAAAGAGGATCCCCTTTCCTAAGTCCTCTTTTGCCTTTAAACAACTCAGTGGGACTCCTATTGATCATAATCCCAAAAGAAATCATAGAAATACACTCTTTTATCCAATTAACAAAAATCTGAAGGAAACCCATAATTTCCATAGTTTGTAGTAAAAAACCCCAATTGACACTATCAAAAACTTTACGGAGATCAACTTTTAAAGTGCAATTTTAAGGGGATTTTCCTCTTTGTACCCTTCAAAAGTTCCTGTAAAATTAGGATGTTGTCTCCAATATTCCGCTTGTTTAAGAATGCTCCTTGGTTCTCACTAATGATGTAGTGTAGTACTGATTTTAGTCTGTTGGCAAGTATTTTAGCAATAATCTTGTAACTGAAGTTAGTACATAAGATAGGCCTTAAATCGTTCCATGTAGTAGTGTTATGAGTTTTTTGGATCAAACACAAGGAAGTCTTGTTGATCTTTTTAAGGATTACTTCATTTCTGAAGAATTCATGCACTGCTTCTTTCATAATTTTCCTTATTGTATCCCAAGTTTTCTGATAGAAGAAACCATTCAGACCATCTAGTCTAGAAGCCTTAAAGCCATTCATTTTAAATACCATTGCCTCTATCTCTTGATATATGACCTGCCTGATTAAAAGATCCACTTGATCTTTAGGAATTTTAGCAGAGATAAACTTCTTAAGATCTGCACTGCAAGTGCTAGGATTATCCTCAAATCCTATGATCTTTTGGAAGTGTTTTAAGGCATCTTGAACAATTTCAGCTTGCTCATACAAGATTTTCCCTGATTCTGTTTTTATTGAAGTAATCATTCTCCTTGCCTTAATGGTATTGAAAAAAACCTAGTGCGTCTGTCTCCGTCCGTAATCCAGTTGAATTTGGATCGCTTTCTTAATAATGAGCAGTGGTTATCAACTGCTTGCATATAGAACTTCAGGGCCAACTTCTCCTCCTTCTCAATAATCTCATCAGTAGAATTATCAGCCAGTGATTTCTGCATTAGTGAGAGTTGATGCATAACAGTTTTTAACACTTGGACTGTGCTCTAACCCTTAATTTCATTTACTTTCTTCAATTCCTGATTTATAGCCTTTAGTTTTTGCAAACAGATAAATTGTTTAGTACCTGTTACTTCTAACTCTAAACCGTTGCTGACAGCTTCTTAGAAACCTTCCACATTGATCAACAAATTGTTAAACCGAAAAGGGTGTTTCAAATAAACCTTTTTGAAGAGGTTCTCCACCTTGATTAGTGTATGGTTCGAGAATCCTGGGTCTAAAAACATGGCTTTACTGTTCGGAAAGGTTGTTAACCACTCCATATTCACCAAAGCCCTATCCAATTTCTTTCTGATGAGCCAATTAGAACTCTGCTTGTTGCTCCAATTAAATCTATGACCCTTATATTTTAAGTCAGAAATTTCCACGTCTTAGTGTAATTAAGCAAGTAGGTATTGTAGTTGAGAAAATTACAGTTCCCTTCAGCTTCAGATTGATAAATAATAGAGTTGAAATCGCCACTTATGATCCATTCACCACTAGCTATTCCTTTTAGTCTTCTCATAGAATTCCATAGGTCCATTAGGTATGCTCTATTTTGAAAGTCATTTTTGTATGCATAAATTGCTCATTTGCTTCCAAAACCTCCACCTCTATAATGTCCTCATCATAGACCATGATGATTCTTCCATACCCATGGTACTGATGATTGGATTTTATCTGCCATTGACTCCCAAAACAATCTAATTTATTTAGGTTTACAAGTTTGATTTTTGTTTCTAAAAGACAAAATAAACTAGGATTCTTATGCCGGATAAAATCTTTCAAGGCATTGAGCTTCGAAGGGTTATTTATTCCTCTAACATTCCAAACTAGAAAGGTCATATAGTAATAATTTTTCTGTTTAAGCCTTTCCTACTGCTTTGATTGCTCTTTCTAGTTTGTGCTTGTTCCATCTTTTCCTCCTGATTTTCCACCTGATGCATGAGTTTTGATTGTTGTGGCACTTAGGTGGCTGCCTATTGCTGAACTCCAAAGGGATTTCTATTATGTAATTCTCCTTTATTTGTAATACAGTTATCAATTTTTGCCCATCCCTCTATCATGTGTTGTGCTGTCATATTCTCTGTTACCAACTGTATATGCTGTTGATCCTTTACATTGTGTTCAGACCCCCCTTAGCCTCATAGGACTGATTACTATCCACTTGAATATCCAATTCCTGATCTACCGGTATCTTTTTATGCACTTCAAGTTCATTAGTTTCTATTTTCCCCTCTGTATTATTCTCATCTAGCCCCATCAATTCACCATAATCTCTCCTAATAAAAACTTTCCCTATTGGTTTCCATGTTTTGCCCTGAACTTGTAGGGAAGGTTTCCAATGATAATTAACCATGACTTTATCCTCCTTTAGGGAATGCCAAAACCTTTAAGGGCATTAATAATTTCAATGAATATAGTATACATGTTAGAAATGTTTTATCATGCTTTATTTGAAATAATTCATATTGATGTGTTAGCATGCTTTCTTTGCTCTCCTTAACTTGATTTGCACCCTTACGAGTAATTTCTAATATATGTCAAATGTCATAAGCCATTTGACACATAGAAAGCCTATTAACTTCATTTCTTCCTAAAAAGAATAAAATAGGATGTGTATAACCCTACTATTCAAGGATACTAATCTCTTATCTTGAGGTTCCTATTTTTACCTTTTGTTATCTACAATTTTTATAGGAATAAAGGGATCATTTGACACTATTTCCTATAGGTCTACACTTTTGGTCATTAAGAAAATCTCATCATAGTTTTCCAATAAAGGTAATCGTTTCCATCAAAGAAATGTGATCTACTAATGCTTTATCCCTCTTGGTTGAATGATGATGATAATACTCCTAAATATGTCATTACGATCTTTTCTATAGAATTTTGTTAGAAATACTAGCCCAATAGACTCATTTTGATACCACTTGTTAGTTCTTAAAGGCACCCAAAAAAGGAAATGAATTAAGTGTTTACAAAATTCAATAATTTTCTGCCAATGTACTCAATTAATAATGGTCAATATAAATATGAGAAAAATGCTTAATATATATTAATTAAACAATTGAATAATAATTTAAAGGCGATAGGAAGAGATAATGTAAGCTGATTTATAGTGGTTTGATGAACAACCTTTGCCTACATCCACTTCCAAGACTTTTCTTAGAATTTCGTTATAAATCTTCTTTCAAGGCAAAGAATAACCTTTGCACAATCTTTCTTAATAAAGAGGCCTTTCTTACAGTCTTCTTCCAAGGTGAAAAGGAACTTCAATCTCACTTGTATTACCCCTAAATACCATATATATTGTCCTAACCAAATATTAACAACTCAAAATACCTCACTTTATTACTTGATAACTTTAAAATTACTTACATAAATATGAAACAATGATGCTATGATGATTGAAAACTCTTTATAACACTCAAAACCTTCTTGATAAAAAAACCAATGATAAAACACATATTTATAGTGTTTTGGGACCCAAAATAGTCATTAGATCCAAGAACTAGTCCTTATAACAGCTATATATAGTGCGTTGGTCGACCAATATGCATTTATAACACTAGATTCATAAGCTATTGACATTGATCGACTAGTAAAGGATATTGTTCGACCAATACATTAACCAACCAATGTTATAGAAAACTCTCAATACTTCAAATTTGACAACTTTAACTTATATTGGTTGACCACTAACCCTTATAGGTCAACCAATCACCCCACAAATATGATTTTAACAAATTCAAAACTCAAAACTAATTTGTTTAATCAAAATATGATTAAAAGACTTCCCAAAATGTTCCTAAAAGATTATTGGAAAAGTTAAAAGTCTTTTTTTTTTCTTAAATCAAATGCTTCAATTCCTCTTAATGAACGTAAACACTCATATAACGAAGTTAGATAAAATGATTATGTATAGTGAGCCTTTTTTATCATCACATGAACTAAGTGAGCTTACAAATCATAATATAAAATAATAAGCACTTTATTTTTGTTCTAATATTTCTTTTCATTAAAATAATAAGCACTTTAGTAGTAATTATATTTTGTTATCATTAAAACATTAATTGGAACCTCCCTTAGTTCAACAACAATAAAATAGGACCACAATGCTTCAACATAAAATTTTAGCATTCTGATTAGTATATCTAGTAGAAGGTATTAGAATTGTTCTTTTCCATCATTGGTTCGACTAGAAAATGTACTTCAAATAACTATCTTGTGACTTATTGAAGTCCTATAGTCATTACTGCTATGGTTTTTCATGATTGTTTTCCATCTAGAGGTAAAGGGAACTTTGATTGGAATTTCTTTCATTTTATTGAAATATGTTTCCAAACTAATTCACTTTCCCTATTGTTTTGTGTTTATGATCATCAATACAATTTCCTGTCTTTTTAATAATAATAAAGAAGTAATTTTTTGGTAAGATTTTGAATTGTAAAATAGAAAAATAGCTTAATGTGTTACGTGCACTATTCATGTGGAAAAAGACAACTAGCTTATTTAGGTATAGTTATGTTTATGATTGATATCCACATACATGTTTTCCTATCAAAAGTATGTATTCTCTATTATGGAGCAATTTATTTCAAGCTCATTTAATTCAATCCCTCATCATGGAAAATGTTGCCAAAATGAAGTAATTGATCCTACCAATTGATCGTAAGATCATAAGCTTACCTATTTTACATAAGCAATCGATTATGGGATCATAAGTTAGAAGACTCAAACCATTTTCTCTCTTCACTCTTATTGTGTCAAACATTTTTATGGCTTCATTATATTCAATTTTTTAAACAAGAGTATAAATCATTTTGTAGAAGACATCAATTTTATTAAAATTTGGATTCCAATTAGGTTATCCAAGTTATGGTAGAGCAGATGACAGAGAAGCTTAATTCTTACTGGTATATGGTAGGAAATATTATGGTAGTAATTTCTGTGTTGGACTCGAGATACTAGATAAAGAGAGTTAATTTTTATTACAAAATATTGTATGGTGATCGAGCTTAAAAGCATGTTGATTTTGTTAAATAATTATGAAATGATTATCAACTAAGATTGGACAAAAATCAGGATCACAATAGTTCAACTTCAACTTCAGGTTCAGTTTCTTATAAGACTAATGTGAAACTCTCATTTACAAAATTCATGAAAGAAAAAAGGGCCAGGACTTTTTAGAGTATGATAGAGTTGGATAAATATTTGACTGCAGATTGTATGACCGAAGTTAAAGGTGTAAATTCGATGCACTGCTATAATGGAAGAACTGTATACGTGATTTTTCGATCATGTAGGCAATTATATGAGATCTCTTAACAATTCAACTTTTATTATTGCTTAGCAGTCTAATGTTAGTATTGGTAGTTGAATATTTACTCCTTATCATGCTCGACTTCATCTTAGTACTGTGAAAGCCTTTATGTGTGGCTAAAGTTAATTAGATGATGAAGATATTGATGGTAAATTCTATTCTTTATGATATATCAATTTTGTCTTATATTCTTTATGATATTATTTTTTTCCTTATATTGTCTTTTTATATTAATACATGTACTCGTATAGAAGAGACTAGTCATTCAACTGAAAATTTTTTCAAACAAATTCGATGATGAAGATATACTTAACTATTGATTATCATGTGTTTATATTTATTAAATACATTTATTGCATTATCAGTATAATTTTACATGTATATGAAGTAGTGCAAACTATTGAGGATTCTAATGTAATGATTTGCTATCCCTTTTCCTTAACTGCAAGTTTTTTATGCAGGTTCCATACCATAGCCTTTGCTTATTTACTTTACTTCAATCTCTACCATCAACTCTCAAGCTATAATTGATAATTTAATTTAGACTTTTTGTGAATTGTGTCATTAAATAATTTGGGTAATATTAGCATGTTAATACTCTTTTCCTTTAATAATAAAATAATTTTGGTAATATTACCATTTTATTTGTTATATAATTATACTCATAAATTTATAGTAGTCATTATATGTATACTTAAATTTTATAACCAAAAGTAAAAAATATTTAAAGTCTAAACTAATATCAAACCTAAAATACATATCTTTTGGGTCATTTATATAGATTGACATTTATTTTATGACTAAGAATATTTTTAAGAATTCTAAAATTCCATTAATATCTTTTGGTTTCACTTTCTTTAAAAATAAATTTAATTTGAAATAATTCATTTCAAAAAAATTTATACATTTAATATATACATTTTTAATAAGTCATTTTTATTAAGCAATTGAGTTAATTAAATGAATGTGACATGTCTCATATAATATCTTTTGGTTTATTTTCTCCAAAAATAAATTTTATTTGAACTTACAACTTCAAAATTTTATATACATTTAATTATATATATATATAATAACCCATTTTTATTTATAAAATGTCTCATATAACACCTTTCACTTTATTTTCTTTAAAAATGAATTTAATTTAAACTTATTCATTTTAAAATATTTATTAAACAATTATATTCATTAAATGAATCAACCAACCAGTTTGACCAGATTAAACACATATCACACTGATTTTCGATTCGTTGTCATTATAAACTGGCCGGTTAAATAATTAACCTGTCGATTTTTGAATAGTGAAACCTCTTCCTAAGAAGAAAAAGGAGAGTCAGAGACGCTCAGACTAGCCATTCTGTCTAGGTTTTGAAAGTTTGATCATTAGAGGATTTGACGGAAAAAGGAAGAATTTGAAGTTGAACAAGAAGAAGCCTTCACTTTGATGTACTATGAAAGAAGAAAAGAAGAAAAAGAGAGAGAAAAAGAACCACCCATTCACACATCACCAAAGACATCAAGCTCTTCTTCTACCTTTCTCTATATATGTACGTATTATCTCCAAATCAAACCTCCAAAACCAAAATAAACCGACTTTTAATCACACAATCAAGCATCTAGGTTGGGAGTAATTATAGACTGAAGTAAAACACAAACCCACCAACAGGTGATGAAAGTGATAGATATGCATCATTTTGTACAACTCAGAAGGAAGTGAGACCAACATAATATTAGCATAATCAAGACAAAGAGTGAGATATTAATCTAGATCATGCATACGATAATGAGAGAGCTGGAGAGGGAAGAGTAGAAAGATGAAGCAAGAGGGCGAAAATAGTGAAAATAGAAAAAAAAAATCAAAGAACAGAGAGAAGATGATAACAGCTGTCTACGGCTACAATTGCTCTTGAAAGTTGGGTATAACAGTAACAAAACATGAAAGTTGTTCTTGAAAGTTGGGCATACATTAACAAAACAAGTTGATGTCTTATAGGATTTGCTAATGTCAGTAGAATTTTACCACTGATTGTTTTTTAAATAGACGAGAAAATAGGGTAAAAAATTGAGTTGTTAAGAAAATCAATGAACAAATTATATGGACCAATTAATTAATTAATTATATATAAAACAAAAAATGATATTATACAAAAATTAATACATAAGTTATAGATATATTTTAAATTTTATATAATTTTAGAAATATTAAATTACGAATATTAAATTATAATGAAATTATTTATTTTTTAAAAATTATTCTTTATATGTTATCTCGTTTTATCTGGAAACGAATAAATAAGTAAAAGTGATCGACCGTGGACCTCGCGTACACCAACCACAGACAGAGAAATCAATATGCTACAGTTTCCGGCGTTCATGACGCAATACCCATCGTCGACCAGGACAATTCCGACGTCATTTTTGCTGCCCTCTCAGTGGCCCCAACCTCACAGTGAAGAGCTCCTTCTCGCCATGGAGGAGTCCGATTTTGAGGAGAAGGTATTCTCCGTTCCCTTCTTTTCTTTTCTTTGAAAATCAAACGCTTAAAGATTTGGATCTCTGATTCCTAAATCGCCCCCATAATTATATGTTCCTCGATCCTTGATTATTATACTTTGATCTGACGTGCGATTCTGGCCCTGTTAATTTGGAGATTTGGAGCGGTTTGTATGTTAAATTACACACAAAAACTTGATCTTTGTAGTAATGAGTTTGAAGTTGTGGGGAGAACTTGGTCTTTATAGTTGTGCCTACTCAAAGCTTTCTTAATCTTTTAATTATTGCTCTAGTGGTTCTTGAGCTCTTTCAATTAGGATAAGCTTTCAAAATCAGTTTGTAATCACTGGGTTGAGGTTGCTTATGTTGTTTACTTCTGTCTTGGAGTGTTGTGCAACCTGTGAAAACATATACATATTTGCTGCATTGTTGAGATTGTGATCAATTGTCTTGAGTTTGAGAAATTAGCGGCAGGTCTTTTAAGTGCTTCTTTGCTACTTTGGAACTTTAGGTTGTTGGTGTTAATTATACACAAGATGCAAATTTCTGGGTATCAATGTATAAGAAAGGGCATCGAGGACATTGTTGTTCTTTCTGATGCTGGTTGATCTTGCAGTTGTTTGGTAAGATATATAATTTAAATGACATTTCTAACTGGTGTTGCAGCAAAATGAAATCAGGAAGACTAATAGCCTCCTTCCTGTGATTGGGAAGACAACTGTTGACAATGACAAAGAAGACTATGACAACGATGCGGACGATGATGATGCTGACAATGCAGAGGAGTCTGAAGGAGAAGAGTTTGAACAAGAAACTGGCTGAGCATATCAGTCTGTTGTTGCTATGAGTCCCTAAACTTCTGGAAACCCCACATCTAGATACCCAAAAGACGAGAAGAAAAGCAACTTCAAAATCTGTGGTTTCGTTGTAGATTACTAGAGCTTTACCTTTCTTTTGGTAGACTTTTACCAAGGTTTTTTGGTCATTGTAATTTCCAGATTCCTATTTGGTAAAACTCGTGCTGGTCTGTGCTTATTCTATCTGTTTAAGTTGAAGTGATCTGGAAAATTCAAGTAACGTCGTATATTTCTATGGTCGGTACTTGGCTGTAACTGCGCATTCAGCTAAACAAGAACATAGCTTTAGTCTGCATATGGTTTCTCGTAATTCGTGACCAATGCTAGTTTAATTTTGTCTGGGTCAGAAACAAGATTACATGTTGAAATCTAGATCAACTCCTAACTTCCTATCATTTAACAATTAGGGGAACTACTATTTCCTCAACTCAAGTCCTCGACTATCCTCCTTTTTCCGCCTAAAGGAGGTAACCCAAAATCGTTGTTCGTGCTTAGATATGGTGTCATGACAAAACTTCTATGGCCACTAACGGTTCACTCATCAACCAATTACTATGAAAGGACCAGAAATAATAGGAACATGCTGTCATATGCAGCGACATGGATTACAATTTATGGTAAATTTGTTTGGCCGGTCACATCATATGATAAGAGGGGCCTTGTCACAATCTCTGATAACGGGTTTGGCAGTTCAATTCATATGATTGGGTGTGCCGATGGGCTTGTTTCAAGTGCCTGTCATTACGGATTTCCGTCATGATAAGGATGTTTTGAGTAAACCTCCTAATTTTGGCTGCTTGTGATTCTTATAGAAAGAATCGCCGGGACGAGTTGCACCTCAGGCTTAGGCTTCTCCACTCACAGCAAGGTCTCTAGTTCAGACTTGCTAATTCTGTTCTTGAACTAGACGCCCGCCCCTCTCCAAGAAAGAGAATGGAATAAGAAACAACACGTTTGCATATGCAACTTCTTACCAGAAGTTACTGTTCTATTGGTTTAGGATACAACGTGCAAGAAAGCCGCGACATTTGGATAAGAATGATGCCTTTACTTGTTCTGTAGCTACGTGAGCAATCCTAGTTACAGAATAGAAGTGTCTATAATGTGTCGGTTGGAAAGTCTCCCATTCTCGATTTAAGAACCCCAAGTCCTCCCGAAATTCACAAACAAAATGCCAAACTACAGAATAAATTGGCTCTTGTAACATAGAATATGCTGATAAGGAACAAAAACACTAGAAAAGCTTAGCAAAAAGAAGTCCATACATATTACCCAAAAAACTCAAACCAACCGCCTCCAACCTCTTCTGTAGTCACGTTGTGTATTTCCTTGTCACCTCTTGTCCCTCGTGTCCTTGTTCTCTTCTATACACGTTTCTTTCAATGCCTTTTCTATTCCCCCAAACATGGAGGACAAAAGTCTTTGCCTTCATCTCTAAAGACCTTATAATCCTGCATGCCTTGGAAACCCAGAACACTTTTCGTCGCTAACAGTGGGATATTATAGCCATGAGGCTATACGTTTATGTGTTGCAAGCCAAAGACTTGCCCGTGAAGGATACATACGTCAAACTAAAACTTGGAAAGCACAAATCCAAGACTAAGACTTCGAAGAACAACATGAACCCATTTTGGAACGAGGAGTTCGTTTTCAAAGTTCACGACATTGGCGACGAGTTGGTTGTGTCTCTCTACAATCATGAAGAAGACGCTGGCTTGTTCCAAAGCTCCAGGGATTTGGTGGCTCGGGTTAGGATTCCGGTTAAATTGGCTATGGAAGAGTTTAATCGTACCTTGCCTCCCACTTGGTTCTCCTTCGAACAGCCCAAGACTGGGAAGTTCGTAAATATGGATTGTGGTTAGTGTCCCTGGCTCTTTGATTATAGTCCCTTCTTGTGTATGAGGGTTTTGATTGTATCTTATGCTCTAGACAAAAATCTAGTATATTGTAGAACAGATTAAATGCGTTGAACGGGTGAGTACTGCATTTGATTTGCTGATACTACACTTCATAGTTTCGTGGATAATGAGATTTACTGATCTAATTATCAAGGTGACGACAGTTTAATGGGCATGTAATAAGTTGTAAAGAGAACAAACGCCAATGAGCTTTAGGTGAGTTCCCGTTTAACCTTCGATCAGACGAAAGCTATCTAGTCAGTGAACAAAAGATTGAGAGCCCATTAATGAATGGAGTTAGTTCCGTAGATATTCTGGGTCACTGAAACTTATTCATGACGGAAATGTGTGCTTTAAAGACCTTCTTTTTTGTAGGCCAGATGTTGTTTTTTGTTGATCCTGCAGTAAGCAATTGTTCATTCAACTCGATAAATATACGTTATAAGATGAAACTGCTGCGCTCACACCATAGCATAAGCTACATCTGGCTCCTTCGCGGGTTGTTTGTCCATTGTAAATCGAATAAATTGCCTCAACTATTTGCTTCAGCTACTCTACTATACATGATGAGCACGCCATGTTCATTTGGGTCTTAGTTATGTTTATTCTTACGATATGAGTCAAGTTGCAGCCTGTAAGCTGTTGCTAAGTTGTTTAATCGTCCCCTTAAGGTAGTATTGATGGATATTGATTCCTCAATTCTAGATCATGTTATTCTTGGTTATGTGTGTAGGGAAGATACTTCTTACGCTCTCTTTGCATGAGAAAGGCACAGATTCTCCCACAACTCACTTTCTTCATGGAAATGCTAACGTTAACCTTGAGAAGAATGGAGAGTCCGAAGGACCTTTCACCTCATCACGTGGTGTATATTATTCCAAAGCTCCAAGCCTGAAGATAGCAGATGGAAAAAAACTAATGAAGAGTATTACAAGTCGTTTAGAGAAGGTTTTTACTAAAAACGAGGAAGGCTCGAGGACTGATGAGTCATCAGAGGTAGCCAGTGTATCATCTGATTTTCAGGATTGTGTAGAGGATCGTCAGTCTTCTTGTAGCTTTGAAGACGCTATTGAGATCATGAGCTCAAGAGGCAATGAACAAGAAATGCCACAGAACCTGAAAGGTGGCATTCTTATTGATCAGCTATATGTAACATCTGCACGTCAGCTAAACAAGTTTCTGTTTGCACCGGGTTCACAGTTTAGAAAGGACCTTTTAGAACTGCGCGGATCAACTGATCTGGAAGAGGAACCTTGGAATTGGAAGTCAGATAACATGTCCCATCTAACACGGACTGTTACTTACACGAATGCTGCTACAAAGTTAGTGAAAGCTGTTAAAGTTATGGAGGAGCAAACCTATGTGAGAGTTTGTGGACAGGAATTTGCTATTTTGTTAAGTGTGAATACACCAGAAGTGCCATATGGAACTGCATTCAATCTTGAATTGCTATACAAGATGATTCCCGGACCAACACTATCTTCTGGAGAAGAGACATCTCACCTTATAATATCATGGGACATTAACTTCCGTCAAAACATAATGATGAAAGGCATGATTGAAGGAGGAGCAAAGCAGGGACTGAAACAGAGCTTTGCTCAGTTTTCCAACTTATTGGCCCAAAATTTCCAGGTAGTGGATCCTGTGGATTCATCAAATAAGGACCACCTGTTAGCAACTTTGGAAGCAGAGCACCAATCCGATTGGAAATTGGCGTTTGAGTACTTTTGGAACTTCACTGTTGTTTCCACCATATTGATGGTTTCTTATGTAGTTCTGCACATTTTATTATGCGAGCCTAGCAAAGTCCAAGGTTTGGAGTTTGTAGGACTTGATTTACCCGACAGTTTTGGACAGATCATCACTTGTGGAATTTTGTTCATTCAATTGGAGCGTCTTTACACCATGGTTCTACACTTCATACAGGCCAGGTTGCATAGAGGTAAGTAAACATTTATTGCTAAATTCCTGATATCTCAAAAGAATAGGCTGACCCTTACTCTTACTAGTCTATTGATGGATACACTTCTGCTATTGTTTCAACAGGAAGTGACCACGGCATTAAAGCCAAAGGTGATGGGTGGATCCTTACGGTGGCCGTAATTGAAGGGACTGATTTGGCTTCCTTAGGTACCACCGTATCTTCTGATCCCTACGTGGTGCTTACTTGTAATGGTAGAACAAGGACGAGCTCTGTCAAACTTCAAACCAGTAATCCCCAGTGGAATGGTGAGAGATCTTCATGTTCCGAGTACTCTTACTATATGGCTCCACTATGTTTATGTTACACCATTTGAAGTTTCATGGTGCAGACGTACTCGAGTTTGATGCAATGGAAGAACCACCCTCTGTTCTTACAGTGGAAGTTTTTGATTTTGATGGTCCATTTGATCGGGCCACTTCACTTGGACATGCTGAGGTCAACTTCTTGAAACACACATCCACTGAACTAGCAGACATGTGGGTCTCCCTTGAGGGAAAGCTTGCGCAGTCTTCTCAGTCAAAGTTGCACTTGAGAATCTTTCTCGACAATAGCAAAGGTATCGATACAATAAGAGAATACTTGACGAAAATGGAGAAGGAAGTTGGGAAGAAGGTAAACACTTGGTTATGTTCGTGAAAACAGGTCTAACTTGCTCACCATCTTTGGTTTCAATTCCCTAGTCAAGAATATGAGTAATTTTTTCCAATTTCTGGTTAATGCTGAATGTGTGAATTCCATGAAGTTTGATTCTGGATTTTATGGCAGTTGAACGTAAGATCACCACATAAGAATGCAACATTCCAAAAGGTGTTTGGATTGCCATCAGAAGAGTTCCTTATCAGTGACTTCACATGCTACCTGAAGAGGAAAATGCCTTTGCAGGTGCTAGTTGCTGTATCCATTTTTTTCTATATATTCTCAGTAAACTTTTAATTTTCAGTAGATGGAAGGTTGAATTCCCTATAGTCTGTGTTCAGAAAGTTTACAGACTAGACTGAACTTCCCTTGGATTATTTGGATGGGTACTGATATGCCTCTGCTTTCAGGGCAGGCTTTTTTTATCTGCAAGAATTGTGGGGTTTTATGCCAATTTATTTGGACATAAAACTAAATTTTTCTTTCTTTGGGAGGATATTGAAGATATTCAGGAGCTTCCCCCGTCACTTTCATCTGTGGGTAGCCCAACATTGGTCATAGTTCTGCGGAAGGGCAAAGGCCTTGATGCCAGGCATTGGGCAAGGTCTCAAGATGAAGAAGGAAGGCTCAGATACTATTTCCAATCATTTGCGTCATTCGGCGTAGCCAGCAGGTAATAGTGATGTAAAGTGGATCTAACTATGGCTATTTTGATATCTTCTATACACCATGTGATTGACCTTTGTTTTGTTTTTTTATCTTTTTTTTCCCTACAGAACTATCATGGCCTTGTGGAGAACTCGAACACTCACACCAGAGCAGAAAGTAGAAATTGCAGAAGAGCAGGAGCAGGAGCAGGACCTAGAAGGAAGGCCCATAATGCTTGAGGACTCCGATGTTGAAGATACAACCATGTCTAAGATCTACTCTGTTGAGCTACCAGTCAACGTAAGCACTCAAAGAAGGGCTTTCTCTTCACACCTCTCCATTTCATTCATAACTAAAAATATTGATGTTGTGATTCCACAGATTAAAGCGCTTATGGACATGTTTGAAGGGGGAAGCATGGAGCGTAAGATTATGGAGAAGTCTGGATGTCTTAATTATACAACCACAGCATGGGAATCAGTAAAATCGGACATCTTGGAACGACAGGTCTCTTACAAATTCAACCGCCATGTTTCAGTTTTCGAGGGAGAGGTCACCTGCACACAACAGAAAATTTCAATTCCAAATGATGAAGGGTGGATTCTGAATGAGATCATGGAACTACACGATGTCCCTTTCGGCGATCACTTCCATGTAATCTACTTATTTATCATTTGCAGATCATGAAAATGACAGACTAGGTTCTTTATATTTCATTATGATTTTTTGACTTGCAGGTCAACTTCAGGCACCAAATTGAGAAGTCTTCCCTTGCTAATAATGCATGCAAGTGTGATGTCTACGTTGGGATCACCTGGTTGAAAAGCACCGACTTTCAACAGAGAATCACTCAAAACGTTACTGATAAATTCACAAACAGGTTCAAAGAAATATACGAACTTGCTGAGAAAGAGATCCTCTTCTCAACCCAACAGGACAGTTCATCTTGAAACATATAAATCTGAAAAGCATTTAGACTTTTTTTTCCTCTTACACAAAATCACCAAATGTATTTTCTTTTACTTTCATCAACAATCAATAATTGTATCTCTGCAATTGTATACATTCTTCCAGTCAGACACCTTAATGAAATCATCATAAGCCCTCTTGAAAGTCTGTGAAGAACATCAAGGCATTATATTCATGCATAAAATATGAATATGTAATAACATCAATTTTACCTCACTATATGAAAATATATTAGCCTTTTTTTTTTGTCTATCAATTTTGAGTTATTGGTTAATACAATAAAGATTGAATACACATTTTAACATCTATACTAAAATTTAAGTTGGACTTTAAGGTTTATCAACATGCAAACAACACTAACATTTAAAAATCATGTAAAATGACTTTAAAACTTACCAAACAATTAAGGTTTCATCAATTTTGTTGACTTGACAAATTCTTTTAACCCAGGGATCCACATTAGTCACATAGGTAACTGACATAAATCCTTAAAAATAAAAAATTAAGTTAATTTAGAGATTTAAATTTCTAAAACCCTAACTCCTTAAAATCATGAATTTGGATTGGTAATTTATATATTTTTTGACTTTTTCTTTCTTTCTTTCTCGTTGTTAGAGTAAACATCTCTTCATCTCTTCTCTCCATTTTGGACAAGTTATTTTTGGGGTTGCTACGGATTTAAGTTTGATTCATTTCCTTTCTCTCCTTCTTTTCTGTTGGCTACTTTGTCGAATGTTTCATTCTCAATTTATTAACATAGGGTGTGAAGATAAGTTTGAGTAAATGCTTCATTTACCTTAATAAATTCACTAATTTTTGAAGAATTGATCCTAAAGTAAAAATGCTGACACTAAGTAAATGATTCTTTCACATTCATACATTATTTATTAAGCTATTGAAGGGACAATGACATTATGAAATTATAATACTATAGTTGAATTATTATGGATGAATTATTATGCAAAAATTATGGTTGAATCATTGCATCATTTCTTCATCAATTAAGAAGACAAAGTAAGTTCTTGGTTGTAAACCTAGGTTTGACCTAGGTGGAAGATCTAGAAGATTCATAGAATTAAATTTTGAAAGAAGAATATTATTTCATGCAAGAGAATTGAGATTATCTTCCCATTTTTATAGAGAATTGAGAATTGAAATACTATTTTGAATCCATACCTACCGCGTTGAAGTAACATCCACTGATTTTTCCTTTTGGATTATAGAGATTTTTTCATAGGATATTTATCATTATTATTTTTGTGGTTTTTAATAATATTATCAATTATAATTATATACTTGTCAAAAATTAGTTGATTATAAGAAGCCAATGCATCTAATTATCTACGTAAAAGAACTCTTTATTTCAATATCTAGTGACTTTGATTGTGGAAGTATTCTTAAAGTATCGAAGAAAAGACAATACTTATTTGCTACAAACTTGTACAACAATGACAACAAAGTTTCAGTAGAAATCTTGCTAAGATACAGGATTTGAGAAAGTTCAATAATACGTAACCTTATCTATAACAAATAGAGTTGCTATAAACTTGTATTGAAGTATAAACAAAGAAACACAACATCCATTAGATAATATTATTCTTTTTTTTTTTGTATGTGAAGAATTAAAGTGTTGATTAGAGTGAAGTAATCATCACCTTGTTGTGACTATATTTCTCCCTAATTATTGATTGTAACATCCTATTACCTACGGCTAGAACAATTACTTAGGAGACATTTATATGGCTTAAGATAAATAAACGTTAGACATAAGTGATTTGTAACTTACATATTATTTGGCACATTCTTATAATTGTAAATGCTTTCATTTGGCATTTTCGGGTAAGTATGACAAATTGTAATTATGCCAAATGGTGAGTCAGTGGAGATAAATAG
>JAOQMS010000006.1:35166574-35192450 GCA_027563885.1 Erythroxylum longipes
GTGGTATCGGAGAAGAGAAGATAAAACGATAATGGTTAAGGTGTTCTCTTTGGGAGATAAACTCACGTATTAGGTTACGCTGCATGCGAGTTGGACTTCGAAAACGGGGTCCAACACAGAGCACATCACCTATCATCTTTTTCACATGGATGAAACGTATATTTTATTTTCTACATCAACAAAATATAAATTTAAACCCCTTTCGCCCATACCTTACTTCACATGTGTTGTCTCTAAATCCCCTCTTATGTGTGCACATGCTTGTCCTATTCCTTCTTCCCATTTCATATTCAATTAACAAGTGATGCCCTTATGGTGAGGGAAACTTACATGGTTCCCTCTAGATTTCTCACATCACAACCAAACAACCATTCTGTTAAAAGTTTGAAGTAGTGGGGAGAAAGAATTGGGCTCTTGGGTTTATTTAGATATAGGAAAAGGGGACAGGAAAAAATAATATAGAAACTTAAGGCAATAATATGATTAACAATAAGAATACATCCAAAGCAATCTGACACCACTCTCTCCACCCTACTCTCTCTTTTGCCTTACTACTCCTCTGATCTCCTCTCCCAAGTCGACCAACATCTTTAGGTTCCAAATCTACTAAAAAAGATGAGTTGATTAGTATATTTAGTTTGTCTAAGTCCACGAGAACATATTAACATTTTGTTCAATGGTGGTTCAATAGTGGTGGTGGGAATTTTAGGAATTCCATTTACAGATATGGCAATTGTAGACACAGTTTCAATGCTGGTGATAGCGTTGATGGTAGGCTCAAAGTGTTTGAGCAACCACCTAATAGTTTCTCCATCGAACTTGTGCCTAGTTCTTGGGTCAACTAAAAAATCCTTATATGTTTTATAGCAATTAAGTCTAATTATGAGATGTAAACTTCTCTTATAAGCCATTTTAGAACTTGTTAAAGAAAAAAGACACAAGCTTTATGATTCATATGGAAATTACAAAGTTATAAGCAATATTCACAATCTAGAAGAGAGAAAATTGTTGACGTGAAAAATAAAATTCGTGTGTCAACCACGTGGCAAAGATGATAGGTGACATGATTTGTCACATCAGTGTAAAGATTAACGTCGGTCTATTTTTGTAAAAAATTAAAAGTTTAAGAATTTTATTACAAATTTTTAAAGTTCAGATTATAACCCTAGAGTTCAGTAAGGTTTAAGATTTTTTGTAGTTAACCCATTAATTTTTCACATGAAACTCTACATTTTATTGACAAAAATAATTTTGTTAGCCAAATCAATAAAAAACTAATATTTTAAACTAAATTATTAAGATTAAAAAAGGTTAGTCACTCAATTAAAAATCTTAAAGGCTTGGGCACTTAATTAAAAAACTGAAAACTAAATTTGTTACTCCTTATGAAGCCATAATGAGTATATTAATCTAGCAAATAGTAAATCCTAATACTGATGTTATGGCTGTTATTTTATTTGCTTAATCCTACATATTAGATTAAAGTATTCTTCTCAATGCATGTCATCAATTCTTTTAATTAGTCAAGTG
The DNA here is from genome assembly GCA_027563885.1 of Erythroxylum longipes. Lineage (NCBI taxonomy): Eukaryota > Viridiplantae > Streptophyta > Magnoliopsida > Malpighiales > Erythroxylaceae > Erythroxylum > Erythroxylum longipes. The sequence goes on from JAOQMS010000006.1 coordinate 35,168,105, forward strand.
GTGCTTAAATTACCGATATGGGAAATCTGGAGATTAGTGAAGCAGTGAAGACAAAGAGTATTACATTTCAATTCAAATGTAATAATCTAAGGTTTAAGTAAAATCTTCATTGAATTCACTAATTTCATACAACATAAGCATGATTTTTTCTAATATGAATAGAATACTCAACAATATGTTGTCAATACATTCTTATTTAATTTGGTTAAAGATTCACATTTCATTTTTGTTAACCTCTATTTTTGCTGGTAAAATGGAAAATGAATTCAATTTCCATATTTTTCAATAACTATAATTATATGTTAGATAAGTTTCTTGTATAAGAAATAATAATAAATAAAATCAATGTGAAAAAGCACAAGCAGTTTTCTTTCCCGTAAGTTTGTAAAAGGCCTTCTATCTCTTCTTTGTTAGGATATTACTATATTTTAATTAAGGTAATAAGTGTAAGGAAAATAAAGATATAAAAGACAATAAAACTTATCAAATAGTTGTGTCGTCGTATAACCATTACCTTGGAAGCAAAATTCGACACGATCATGGTGTTGTCTACTCCCCAAAGATAAACAACTAGTCCATTAACCATTGCACTCGAGGTCAAAAACTTGAAACTTGCAGAAATACAATTTCCTAGAAAAAAAGTATTATCAAGTTAACACAGGTCTCTATCTATGAAAAGAATGTCTAGAAAAATCCCAATTATATAGAACCAAATCAAACGTTGGAGAAGAATCCATGGCTAAGGCAAAAATCATAAGGACAAGTCCAAAAAAAAATTCGTAACATTTTTAAAGATCGTTTGTAATGTTCAAAAACTTAAAGAAATAGAAACGTGTAAATACTTAGTCAAAAAACAACTTTCTAGTGAAAAAATTAAAAAATTCGACAAAAAAAGGATTAGAAATAGCAAATCAATGACCTGTACCAGCAGATAGCAAATCAATGACCTGTACCAGCAGCTCTCCCAGCCTTGACCTACTAAGCAGGCAAACAAAATTTAGCTTAGGACCTGCCTCTTGCCAAAATATTAAGGAACAAACTACTCAAGCCTTGACAAACACTCATTTTAACCTAAAGAATAAAAAAAAGTTTATGGCCATCGATGGAGGACAAGAACACAACACATTTGGTTAAAGAAGTAAAAAGGGGGCCATTTATCCAACAATCCCCTACTAAATGGCTCACTAACTCTAAATTTATAGGTAAAGGAAAGGTTATATACTTAAGCATCAATTTCTTTCGATTCAATTAATGCATAGTGATGTGAGGTAATAACTCAGTTAATAAAGTAAATTTCTCTTGAACTTTATTGATTTAGGATGAGACCCTCACAATATATATTGTAACCTTAATTTCTACAAATTTTATAATGAAAAGAAGATAAATCACAACAAGCACTTTTGTGAACACACATATACCTTGACTTCTCATGAGTGCTCTAGAAAGACAATATAAGTCTTTCACAGAAAGCAACCCCACCATCACATTTAAGTAGATGGTTTCTCCAAGTCTAATGCCCTACAGATTGCCTATTAAAGGTTATGAAATTGTTAAGAATCAATATGGCTTAATATTTGAAAAATCATATCCATCTAGTCTATCATATTAGGACCATCACAAATTAGGCGGTGAATCCATCAAGTTCCTCTCTTTAGGACTACCTAAATAATAGGGTTATACATTCATTAAGAGCTTGACACTTAGCTTAACATCAAACATGACTATAACCCATTAGGATGGAAATGTTGTGCATATTATGGACTCATAATGTTTTTTTTTTACTATAATATGGTATCTAACATACCTCAATCCATGGGCTTAATCCTCATCCCCCTTAATGATTTAAGATCTACTTTCCTTATTAATCCTTTAGTGAGAGGGTTTACCAAGTTCCTGTCAGATCTCATATATTTTAAAGAAAGTACTCCATTTTTATGAGTTGTTTGACTACATTATGTCTAGTGCCAATGTGTCTTCTTTTGCAATTCTACACACTATTTTTCACTATACCAATGATTGTTTGTGAATCAAAATGATACACTTGCAGTTTCCCTATAATAGCATATCTTTCAAGAAGTTCCTCAATCATTCAGCTCCTTTAATTGCCAACTCAAGAGCAATGAATTCATATTCTATAGTGGAGTGTGCTATACATATTTCTTTCATTGATTTCTATTATATAGCACCTAACCATTAGTAGAGCTAACTATATTATTGTTAGATACCCAATTTGCATCACAAACCATCTAACATAATAAATTTACTAAAATGCAAACACCAATTTATTGTATCTTTAAGATATTTTAACAAACAATAAATTGCATTCCAATGCTCACTACTCAAGTTATAAGTATACCAACTCAATTTACTAATAGCAGAAGTTATATCAGGTCTAGTATAATTCATGAGGAATATATCACTTCGTATAATTTTAGTATACTCTGTTATGAATACTAGAACCTTTGTTCTTCTTAAGAGATACATTACAATCTTAGGGAGTTCTCACAGTCACAACATCAAAGCAACCGAACAGTTTCAACATGTTTTCAATATAATGGGATTGACATAAAGAGAAGTTTTTTTTTCTAGTTTTCTCATTTTAATACCAAGAATTACATCAGTTTCTCCTAAATCTATCATATCAAAATGAGAAGAAAAAAAATACTTTGGTCGCATTGACCACATGCACATTAGTACAAAAAATGAGTATATTATCAATATAAAGGCATATAATCACACAATTTGATCGAATCATTTTTGTATAAACCTTGGAATAAGATGCATTCACAATTAACCATTGCTTACTAAGGTTCAATCAAACTTCTCATACCATTGTTTAGGAGCTTGTTTAAGTCTATAAAGGGACTTTTTAAGCTTCCACACCTTGTTCTCCTAACGAGGAACCATATAATCCTTAGCTTGTTCTGTATATATTTTTTCCTTTAAGTCACCATTAAGAAATGTAGTTTTCACATACATTTGATTTACTACTGGGCCATAAATTGTAGTAAGAGCAACTAGAGTTCTAATAGTAGTAATTTTGGTCATAGGAGAGTAGGTTTTAAAATAGTTAATGCCTTTCTTTTGTTTATAACTTATAACCACCAATCTGACTTTAATTTTTTCTATAGTTCCATCAGGCCTCATTTTCTTTCTAAAGATGCATTTGCGTCTAACTAGTTTACATCCTTTAGGCAAATTAACTAAGTTCAAAGTAAATTTTGTCATTATTGAATCAAGCTCACTTTTGATGGCTTCTTTCCAAAAGCTAGCATTTACGGAAGTCATGGCCTCTTTTTATGCCTTAGGATCTCCTTTAATTAAAAAGATATAAACAATGTCCTTATTTATTCTATCAATATCATAATTTTCAATTAAAAAACAGTAATAAAATTCAGTCCAAAAATTCTTTTAATTCTTCACCTTTTACTTTTCTTAGGTTCATTTACACATTCATTTGAAATAGAAGTAGAAGCAGGCAAAGGTAAAGACAAAGGCATATAAACAATGATAGAAGGACCAACAATATTACTAGCATCAATTTTCTTTAACAGAAAGACATGTTCAATAAATTATGCATCTCTAGATTCATAAATAGAATTATCACTCAATGAAATAAATCTATATGCAGCACTATTATAAGCATAACCAATAAACACATAATCAAAGGTCTTAGGCCTAATATTTATCTTTCTAAAGTTTGGTAAGTCAACTTTGTCTACACACCTCCACCCTTTTAAATAATTAAAGTTAGGAACAAATCCTTTTTATAGCTCATAAAGACTAACTCTTATGAGCAATTATATTAAGAATATAGCACGCTAAAATTACAGCTTCCACTTACATATTGTAAGACATACTAGAACTTAATAACATAACATTTGTTATTTCCTTAAGTGTTCACTTTTTTCTCTCAACTAAGTCACTTTGTTGGAGTGCATAAGGGGCATTAGATTTATGCATTATACCAGGTTTTCACAAAAATCTATTAAAATTAGAACTATGTTCTCAACCATTATTAGACCTAATTTTATTGATTTTCTTATGTAATTGATTTTCTACTTCTGCTTTGTATTTTAAGAACATCTTTTTAGCCTCATCTTTAAATCTTAGAAGCTAAACCTTGGTATATCTCGAATAATCATTGATAAAGGTTATATAGTATTTTTTACCCTTTTTTACTAATAGAGTTCTTAAAATTAGTCAAATATTTATGAATCAACACAAGCAACCCAATGCATCTAGTTGTTACATGTTTAAACAGTTTTTTTTAGCAAACTTTGCTTCTACACATATAAGGCACTTAAACAATTCATCATCCATAACATTTATCAAATGCAAGTTTTAAAATCTCTTAATAGAAGCAACATTAACATGTCCTAGCCTACCATGTCATAAATTAATAGATTTAGTGATATAAGCATAAACAGGAGAAGAGCTAGCATTAAAAGAAGGAGAAATAATGTTTAGTACAAAGAGTCCATCAACTAAGTACCCATTTCCCACAAAGTCCCCATTTCTGGTAATTATGACCTTATCAACCTAAAATGATATTCAGTCCAACCCTATTAAGAAAGTTGCCAAAAACTAAGTTCCTACATAGGAACGAGAAATACTAGACATCATTTAAAGCTAAAGTCTTTCAAGAAGTAAGTTTAAGAAAGATCGTTCCTTTACCAAGCACTCCCGTAGTTGTGGAGTTTCCCATGAAGACACATTCTCATCTACAACATCCTCAAACTGGTGGAACAACTCTTTGTTGGTGCAAAGATGCTTCAAAGCACTGGTATCCAGCATTTAGGAAGTTTTGTTCTCCACTAAGTTAGCCTCCATGACTAAAGTAGCTATAATTTCATCATTTTCAGCAAGATTGGCTTGAGGTGCAGATTGAGTAGTAGGCTTTTGATCTTGAACTTTAAAATAATGGCATTTATTCACTTTATGGCTTGGTTTGTCACAAAGATAGCAAGCCACCTTCTTTTTTAAAATTTCTCCATCACCTTTTTTTAACTAGTTTTGTTTTTCTCTAGTACCCTTTTGATTCTTTTTGCACTTGCCTTTAAACTTGTCCTTAGAAGTACCAATAGAAGACTCAACTAAGTTAGCTTTGAAACAAAATAGAAGAAACATAATTTAGCTTATCTTTAAGGTGATTAGCCTCCTCAGTTCTCATGTGATTGATAAGCTCATAGAGATCTATATCTTCTTACTTGTGATTCAATTGATTTGTGTAATCGCTCCAAAATGGTGGAAATTTCTTTAATAGCACATTTATTTGCAATGTCTCCCCCATCTTCATGACCTTACTTACTAGGTTCTCGTGTTTGCAGACTTAGTATAACAGTAGTTTGTCATCCACCATTTAATTGCAACCATTTTCCCACCATATATTTTTTCTTTCTAGGATCATCTGCCTCATTTAAGAGTGTCTCAAATGATCTTGATAGATTTTTGATTCACAAAGAGATCAAACAGAGAGTTGGTCGCATGGTTTACCAAACGTCCTCTTACTATTTTATTATCTTTTTCATGATTCATCCTAGCTTCTTCTTCAGTGAGAGTAGTAGGAGTTTCAAAGTTTGTGACTTTAACAGATAGAAGATCAATGAACAATAAATAATCTACTTCTAGCTATACAAAGAAAATAAGTAATTTTTAAGACCAAAGTTTGTAATTGGTTCCATCCAAGGGTTCGAGTTTAAAAAGGTCAAGTAAGACTTTGCTCAATGATACAACCATTGTAGATTTCTACTGTGAAATTTTGCTTTTAATTTGTAAGAAAAATAAAGATATAGTTAGACATGTCAATTTTGGCCCGGCCCGATTTTGGCTCGAGTTTGGCGGGCCATGGGCCGACCATGGTCGGCCTGTACCGGCCACTGGCCGGCCCGGCCTGGCCCGCGGCCTGACAAAACGGTGTCGTTTTGTCCAAAACGACGCCGTTTTGTATTTTTTATATTAAAAAATATAGATAGGTCGGGTTTGGCCCGACCCGCCCTTGGCCCCCTGGCCACGGGCTTGGCCATCCCGACCTGTGGCCCGGGGTTTTTGAGGCCGGACTGGGCCGAGCAGAGGGCAGCCTGAGCCCGGCCCGACCTATTGACATCCATAGATATAGTAGAGAATAAAACTTATTAAATAGTTGTACCATGGTATAGTCGTTGCCTTGAAAACAAAATGTGCAATTGTGGTGCAATCGATGATGTTGTTTGCACGGCAAAGTTAACACAACTAGTCCATGAACTCGTGCACTCAAGATCAAAGACTTGGAATTCACATAAATATAGTCACCCTGAGAAAAAAAGTATTATCAGTTTATCAGAAGCCTTTTTCTATCAAAAGAATGATTAGAAAACTCAATATGTAAAACCAAATCAAATGTTGGAGAAGAATTTGTGGGTAAGGCAAAAATCATGGAGACGAATTCAAAATACGCTCATAACATTTATGAACAGTGTTTGTAAAGTTTGAAAATCAAAAGAAACAGAAACGTATAAAGACACAGTCAAAGAATAACTTTCAGGTAGAAAAATAAACAAATTCGACAAAAAAATTATAGGAAACAACCCAACCTAAATTAATGACTTGCACCTCCACACATACGCAAATTTGCCCAATACAGCTTCTTATCAAAGTACTAAGGGACAAATTACTCAAGCCTTAACAAACACTCCTTTTAATATAAAAACAAAAAAATGTTTATAACCACTGATGTGGGATAAGAATACAACAAATTTGATAAAAACAAGTAAAGAAGGGAGCTATTTATCCAATAAAATGTTAATTGATTATTATTTAATTACCTAAAATTTGTCTATTTGTAAAAAAAATTCAAATGATCTTTGTTACAAGTTGCTTAATCAAATAAATAGAATGAGATATGTTTGTCAACTATCTCTAATATGGATAAGATATCTTATACATGGATATTTACAATTGTAACTTTTTTTGCAAAATAATTTTTTCGATTTCTTACAAAGGATCTTATAATTTTTAATTACTTCCAATTTTTTATTTTATAATAACAAATTATTTTAAAATTTAATAATACCGTGAAATGTTTAATTATACCTAATAATATCATATATTTAAATACCTAAAAAGAGTCATATACACTCACATATTTTATCCTAATTTCAATAATATTTAAAATCATTATAAAGACTAATTTTATCTTACTAAGTACATGCTCTTTTTCATTCAACAAATGAATTGCATTGTTATGTTTTATGAATTTCAGGCCCGAATAAAAGAAATTAGATTTGCTAGTTTTCATTCCTCATTCCTCATCACTCATCAATGTTAATTTAGTATCAACAAGTCATACTAATTTCCTATATATTGCCAAAGACAGACATGCTTTTGTACATGATAGTTACCAAATCCATTTTAATCATACACGTCTTGAATTATTTTTTTAATCAATTAGACCATCTAAAAAAAAGAATAATTTGGTGTTTGCATTGCCAATAAGAACATCTATCTAGTTAGAGTTTGCAATTAATCACATGTCTTTAACGGTGAAGGTATTATACATATATTACCTAAAGGCTCTTTTAATTAGTGTCCTGATGTAGTTAGCACTTATCGGAAATGTCCTTATACCCTTTTCAATCGAGAGATAAATGTTACAACAACTTAAGTTACAAACAATAATATGCAGTTAAAGCTAGTTATATTAGTGAAAAAATAACAATATAAAATTGAAACGGCTTATCTGAATGCAAGGCATCATGAAAAATCACTTCCCCAAGTCAGAAATTTCCCATCTACTATGCAGCAGGACAATAGGATCCAACTCCATAATTAACGCCTTTTCCACTAACTTCGGTGCACTCCAAAGGTAGAGTAGGAATTGTCTCTAAAACTAAATGAAGGTAGATAAATGTAGAATTTGTGCATAAAACAAAATATGTGTGTAAGGTGTTTGTATGTAGAGGAAAATACTTGAGTTGGATGGAGCAAATAAAGATGCGTGAGAGAAGAAAAACAGAGAAAATGAGCAATGTTCAGCCTAAATACTCTCATAGGAGGGTGGCTAGCACCCCTCCTTCCCCCCCAATCACGTAGGTGAGTCCATCAAGTGTGTACTGCTCACTCTACCTAAACTTAGGCTATGGAACTCATTAAGGATTATACAATCCAACCTCATCAAACGCAGTAAAGTTATGTTAGGGATGCAATTCAATAATTGAATATATCTCAGTATTATTCCACAAACAAAGTACAAGTAAATAGTCTCCACATAACTTCGTTTGACCCATTGAACTTTGTTTCCCAAGTTGGGTGTCTATTATGAGGTTACTACACAATTGGGCTTAACCCTATCCCTTTAGCATGCTTTGAAACTAGTTTTTTACTCAAAGCTTTTGTAAACAAATCCGCTAAGTTTCTCTCTAACTTAACATAGTCTAAAGAAATTACACCATGTCTAATTAGAGTCTAGACAATTTTTGTCTTAATATGTTGTGTCTACTTTTGCCATTATATGTCTTGTTCTTGGCAACATGAATGGCATCCTGCGAATCACAGTGAAGGAACCCAGAAGGAATTGGTTTTTTCCAAAGTGAGATATCTACTAACAGATTGTTTAGCCACTCGGCTTCATTTCCTGCTAACTCCAAAGCCATAAACTCTGCCTCCATTGTTGATCTCGCAATACATGTTTGCTTGGATGATTTCTAAGACATTGCAGCTCCTGCCAAGGTAAAAATATAACCACTGGTAGAGTGTATATTATCACTCTTCATAACCCAGTTAGCATAATAATACCCCTCCAATACAGGAGGATGACCACCAAAAGATAATCTATAATGCATAGTACCTTTCAAATACCTTAACAAACGAATAAATGCATTCCAATGCTTTTGACAAGGATTATGAGTATACTTACTAAGTCTACTCACGTTGTATGCAATATCAGGATGAGAATAATTCATCAAGAACTTCACACTACCAAGAATTTAAGCATACTCAACTTAGTTTACACTATCACCAAGATTTTTCTTTAAAGCAACAATGGCGTCATAAGGAGTCTTGACTAGATCAACATCATAATAACCAAACTTCTTCAAAATTTTCTGAACATAATGAGTTTGATTCAACCTAAAACCAGAGTCAGTCCTATCAACTTTGATTCCCAAAATAAAGTCCACAGGTTCACGATCTTTCATATCAAAAGAAGACTTTAACAACTCTTGGTAGTATCAATGACAGGTAAACTAGTACCAAAAATAAGCATATCATCTATATAAAGAGTTATGATCACACAACCATTGGCATCTAATTTCACATAAATACAAGAATCGGCATCAAAAAAGGTAAAACCATGTTTGAAAATCTCACTTTCAAATTTCTCATGCCATTACTTAGGAGCTTGTTTAAGTTCATACAAAGACTTAATCAACTTACACACCTTTTGCTCTTGACTAAGCACTTGAAACCCCTCCGTCTAGACCATATAAATTTTCACATCTAGATCACCATTCAAGAAAGCTGTCTTAACATCTATTTGGTGCACATGAAGCTTAAATACCTAAGCAATACCAAAAAACATCCTTATAGATGCAATTTTAGTAACAGAAGAGTAAGTACTAAAAAATTCCAATCCTTCCTTTTGTTTAAAGCCTTTAATCACAAGTCTTGCCTTGAACCTCTCAATAGTTCCTTCAGGTCTCAATTTCTTTTTAAAAATCCACTTACATTCTAAAGGCTTACACCCTCGAGGTAGATCAACTAAAACCCAATTTTTATTAGACACGATTAACTCTAATTCACTATCTACGGCTTCCTTCCAAAACGTAGAATCCATAAATCTCATTGCTTCCTTATAAGTTTTAGGATCTTCCTCAATAATATAATTCACCACAAAAACATCATTTATCCCCTCAGGTTTTGTCACCACAAAGGAAGTAATAAATTCAGAACCAAAACTAGTAGGTACTCTAGCTCTTTTGCTCCTCCTTAGTTCAACAATTTCCTCTTCCTCTATGTCATCATTGGTAGAAGAACTAGGAACAAATTCTCTAGGAACTTGCACAATCACTTTTATAGGAAATATATCCTCAAAGAACACTGCATCTCTTAACTCTATAATTGGTCCATAAGTGTTAGATCCCTCTTCTTTAACCATAAATCTATAGACATCACTATTAGAGGCATATCCCACAATAATTGAATCAATGATATTAGACCCAATTTTCTTCCTTTTATGTTCAGGTATGGCAACCTTGGCAAGACACCCCCGCACTTTTAAAAAATGCAAGTTAGGTGGATAACCTTTCCAAATTTCATAAGGGATTTGATCTAGTTTCTTACGAGGGACTCTGTTTAGAACATAAAAAACTAAAAGAATAGTTTTCCCTCACATAAAATTAGGTAAAATGGAGGAAATCAACATTGCATTCATCATATCCTTAAGTGTTTGGTTTTTCTTCTTAGCTATTCTATTTTGTTCAAGTGTATAAGGGGTTGAAAGCTCATGAATAATCCCAACTTTTGCATAATAATCAAAAAGGAAATTGGTATTATACTCACTATCTCGATCAGACCTTAATCTCTTAATTTTCCTTTTTAATTAGTTTTCAACCTCAGCTTTTTATTTTGTAAGCATTTTCTTTGCATCACTTTTATTTTTCAATAAGTAAATCTTAGTACATCTAGAACAATCATCCACAAAGGCAATATAATATCTTATGCCTTCTTTACTCATATAATTCTTAAAATCACCCAAGTATGTGTGCACCAAGTCCAACAATTGTGACTCTTTCGATCACTGACTTAAAAGGTTTCTTAGAGTGTTTAGCCTCAACACAAATTTGACTTTTTTCCATTTCATTAGTGATCTGATTGAGTAACAAGTTTAAGCTTTGCATCCTTTTAATTGACCTCACATTCACATGCCCAAGTCTAGAGTGTCATAGGCCTAAATACTCAACAATATGAGCAGAAGAAGTAGATGCATTCATTTTAACATCAAGTATAAATAAGCCTCCATTACAAAACCCTTTTCCAACAAAGTTCTCATTCTTAGTCAGAACTAACTTATCAGAATCAAAGGTCAGTTTAACACCGGCTTTGTTAAGCAATGCACTAGAAATCAAGTATCTACTTACATCCGGAACAAATAAAACATTTTCTAATGCCAACACTTTTCTAGAAGCGAGTTTGAGAGTGACTTTGCCAACTCCTTGGACAGGAACTTTGTTGGAGTTACTCATGTATACAAATTCACCATCAGCAGTATCATTCAACTCCTTGAACATGTCCTTATTGGTGTAGATGTGGCGTGTGGCTCCTGTGTCAATGATCCACTCGACTAAATTTCTAGCAAGGTTGACTTCAGACATTATAGCAGTAATGATCCCCTCGTCATCACCAGCTTCAACCATATTAGCTTAAGGCTTACCAAAGTTCTTTTGGTTACCCCATTAGTATCCCATTTGCTTTCCTTTTCTGAACTATCGCAGTTTTTTTCCTTGGTCTTTCTGTCCTTTGCCCTTCTTCTCATAGTTGATTCTAGCTTGACAATTGGCAGCAGGATGGCCTGGCTTGTAACAACACTAACAGTCACCATCAATCTTTTTACATTTAAACTGACGCTGCTTGTTATTGAAAGACTTGTTTTGTCCACTATTCTTTTTAAAGTTATTAGTATTTCTATGTTCTACCGCATAAGCCTTAACAGTAAGGACAAGGGTGAGTGTTTTGGTCTTATCTTGTGCACGGTTGGCATCCTCAATTTTTATATGTCCTATCAACTCCTGAAGTTTCATGTCTTTTTTTTTATGCCTCAACAGGTTTTTATACTCATCCATGAGTCAGGTAGTTTCTCAATAAGGGCATTAGCTTGAAACAACTCACACATGTTCATACCCTCGATAAGGATTTCAGCAACTAGATTTTCATACTCATGTAGTTGGTCCATAATAGGCTTCTCATTAACTACGGTAAATTTTAACCACCTAGCGACTGCATATTTTTTAGTACCGGCATCATTCGTCCCATATTTCACTAATAAAGCATCCTAAATTTCCTTAGCAGTTTTGTACTTGTAGTAGATATCAAACAAAGGGTTGATCATACGGTTGAGTAATACTCCCCTAACGGTACGATTATCCTTAATAGTCTTAAGGTCAGTGTTGTTACTAGAAGTCTCTTGAAACAGTACATAATCAATTTCGTATTGTTAAAAGTAAAACAAAATTTTCTCAGGCCATCGTTTAAAATTCTCCCATCGACAGGCTCGAATCTAATTAGGTCAGGTATAATTTTCGGAGCTACAGTGATAGGGGCTAAACTTATGTGGGGAACAGTAAGTATAGAACCTATGTTGGTCTCATTTGCAGATGACATATTAAATCCAAAAGCAGAAATGGCTCACACGAAATAATCAAACAATACGAAGAAACAACACGTTTTCCGACTTCTACCAAAATAAATACGTAGCAGCAAAATCGCAGTAATTTTCAACAAACAGTAGCAATGCAACAATAAAATTTTCGACTTAGATTATTAGTTAAAAAACAATAATATAAAATTGAAACAACTTATCTGAATGCAAAGTGTCGTAAAAAATTACTGTCCTAAGTCAAAAATTCTCCCTCTATAATGCAGCAGGACAACGAGATTTGACCCCAGAGTTAACAGCTTTTTCATCAGCTTTTGTGCACTCTAAAAGGTGGAGTACGAACTATCTCCAAAATTAAATGGAGGCAGATAAATGCAAAATTTGTGCGTAAAACAAAATACATGTATAAGGTGTTTGTATATGGAGGAAAATGCTTGAGTTGGATGGAGCAAGTAAAGATGCGTGCGAGAAAAAAAAAACAGAGAAAATGAGCAGTGTTCAATGGTCTCTTTTTGAGCATATGCGTGACTCCTATATATAACAGAAACAATGTATACGTTAGCATTAAGAGAAATGAACGTTGAAGTATAATAATGGCTAAACATTATAACTATTAAAGGATAATAAGAGAAATGACCGGAAACAGCCTCTCTACTATGTAGAGGTAAGGCTGCGTACTATCAGACCTCCCTAGACCCTGCTTCATTGCAGGATTTTAAACTAGATGATGATGGTGATGATGATGATGAATGTTATAGGGTCCAAGTTATGGACCAATAACACCAACAAGTTAAACCCAATAGATAATTTTATGTTACTGTATCTGTAGCCTACCATAGTTAGGACCAATAAGGCTGTTTGAAGTCCTTTCATTTGATAATCTTTGGTAGACATTATTCATTCATTTCATCAAATTTTGGATGGATTTATGGCATTCTTGACTTGTAAGCTAATTTTTTAAAAATTTCTTGATATATTTTATAATTAATTCAAAGAAAACAATTCCAAAATTCTTGATATATGCATGTTTTTAATAACTAACATAAATGTTTGAAATTTTGTAACATAAAATTACCTACAATTTACATTTTCTATTATTTAATAATATCATCCATCATATATTTTTGTTAAACTTGCAAATTATTACATACAATAACAACACAGTGAGAATCCCACTTAAATGTGAAGTCTGAATAAGTTCAATTATATGCAACTTTATTCTAGAAATTATTATGTATTTTAAACAATTGAATAAAAAATTTGAATTATTTTCTTCGTTGGCTGTATCACAAATTGTGGTAATCTTTATCCCTCTCATTTCAAGGGGGGTTCTTCGCTGGAAAACTCGAATAGCCACCAAGTCCTCGAGTTGAATTAGTCCCCTAACTGCAATGGATGTAGTTGAACTCTTAACTTAAACGTCGTGAAGTGGATGAATGTCCTAAGCAATTTTGCAATTCATATTTGGAGAGCGCGGAATCAACGAAGCAATAAGTTTAAATTTGATCGTTACTAAAATTTACCTACGAAAGACGCCTTGCTATTGAACAAAGGCCCCATCACCAATGACAAGACTGTCCTTTCTGGATCCTGATGTCACTGCGGATAATACTGAGAGTACAGGCGGACGACCTTAGAATGCTTTGGGCCCTTGAGGGGCACTGGTCTTTGCTTGAATAGAAAGTTGCAATTTGGGTCCATTACTTGAAGCTAGTCGTTTGTGTAATGGAATTCTCTCTTGGAACTATGTGATGTATGTAGGAAGTTACATACTATCGTTAAACGACTTATATGAGATTCTAATATTTGTAAAACGGAGATTACAACTCTCTTTAATTTCCCTCTAGTTCCCAAATTCACAGAAATTGCTGCAATTTCTGGTTTAGGTGGTCTTATGGTCTACTATGTCTTCTTCTTCGCTTCTTCACTTTCCCTCCACAGCACAAAACGATCCCTACAAAATAGCGAAGAGAATGTAAAGAAACATAAGTGAGGGAAGTCAGTCCAGAGTCGAAAGCTTTGATGTAGAAGAACAAAAACACAAGGGGTCTTTTATTTTGCTTGGGAAGTAGAAGGCGGAAAGAAGGACAGATGGTCCCCGAGTGGTCGGGTCCAGGCAACTCCTAGTGTCGGGTGTCCCAGTGTTTGACAAGATTTAGTTTGCATGTGCTCTTGATTAGTTTTTATGGGCTCCCACAGTCTTTATTACAATACCCAAAAATATCGCCTCTCTCTCTCTCGAGAAGACCTTCTCGATTCCTTTATGATTTTGTCTCTAGATCAGGAGTGAAGCTCTGAACTTGCGCTTATTAAATAAACTGTTAAGCCCATTTCTCAATTTAAACTAAACTCTTTGGTGGGAAGGGGAAAAAAAGAAAAAGAAGAAAATGTTTATGAGATAGGAGGTATAGAGGGGCAAGGAGAGGATTGATTTTGAGTTGAAGTTTGGTTGATTGGCCTCTTACTCTGTTCCCCTTTCTGGGGGAGATTCTTCTCTTCTCCCCGTGTATTTGAAAGTAACCTTTTTGGGGTTTGAGCTTTGTTGCTTAGCTTTCTTTGGTCTCAGCTTTCACTTTCTCTCCCTATACCCACGTGGAGTTCCTTTACTTTTGCCTTAAAAAGGACTTGTGAACATTAAAATCTCTGAGTTTTGATCACCGGGCCTGATTCTTGAGATGTGGTTAGTAGCAGGACACTGCACAGAGCATGTCTTGTTTTACTTCTCTGCTTGTTTGTCAGCTTATCCACTCAAGACTGTAAATAAGCCCTTCAATACTTTGTCTTTGTGAGTGAGCTTATGATTTGTGTTTCTATTGGGGTTGTGTAGAAAAGGTCGTCGTATGGTGCAGATGCTAAATTCTGTCCTTTGAAAATATGGAATCTGGGAGTGGATTTTACTCAGTTGATGAGTTTAGATTAGATGCCAGATGGTTAGTTGATCCCAAACTTCTTTTCGTTGGCCCAGAGATTGGTGAGGGAGCTCATGCCAAAGTGTATGAGGGCAAGTAAGTTTATACCCTTATCAAGACTTTCGCTTCATCTTCTTGTTTTGCACATCGAAACCTTAAATCTAGGCTTCTGCCATTGTAATCTGTTGTCAGAACACCTGTGCTTGCTTGCTTGTGGGCCGTTTTTGGTTTGTGAATTAAGGTCGTCTATGATGTATGTTAAATTTTCTTTATAATTTAAGAGCTTAGGAGAAATGATCCAGACGAGAAGAAGTACAAACAGAAAGAAAAATAGGGAACGACTAAAGAGTGAGAGAGGGGAGAAAAATCTTAGAAGGAAATTCTTACTGTTATCCAAATTGATAACAAATTGATGCAAAGAATTTTCCTTTATGCTTTTTGCGATTCCTTATGTTACTGCATCTTAATCAACTTGGTTGGATTCCTTTGCAGATATAAGAACCAGACCGTCGCCATTAAGATTGTTCATAAGGGAGAGACCCTGGAGGAGATCGCTAAGAGAGAAGCACGATTTGCTCGGGAAGTTGCAATGTTGTCTAGGGTCCAACATAAGAACTTAGTGAAGGTTGAGCTCTCGGATGTTATTATAAGTTTGCTTCATTAGACATAATATAAGTTGCAGGCTATTAAACAGTTTTCAGTGAATAACAAATGATTGTTACTAAAACTGGGTGTTGGAAATTTGTGTGTAAACAGTTCATTGGTGCCTGCAGAGAGCCAGAGATGGTTATAGTCACCGAACTTTTGCTGGGAGGGACCCTGCGGAAATACCTACTCAGTATGCGGCCTAAGTGCTTGGACAAACATGTAGCTATTGGTTTTGCACTTGATATTGCTCGAGCCATGGAATGCTTGCACTCTCATGGGATTATCCATCGTGACCTGAAACCTGGTAATATTTTTATCACCCTACCGATTCATAGAGAACTCACTATGTACAAAGTTTAAGCCACTATTTTGACAAGGTCGTTTGCTAACCAATGTTCCCAGAGGTCATTCACTAATTCTATGTCCAGTGGGACCTTTTTGAACATTAATGTCATCCGCTAATGATGCCTGCTGATTAGTGACATCATAAAAATCTTTCTGGCCTTTCACCTATAATGCATTGTAGCTAATTTAGCATGGTAAATTGTGTATGAAAGCTTCTTTGTGACTGCTTAAGATTTGGCAATTCTGCTTTCACCTTATTGAGGAGTCATGAACCCATTGATACGATAATTTTCTTAAATTCCGTTGTCACTACAAGTTTGTCTTAAAAGGCTTATTGAACTGATTAGCATGTACAGATATTCCTTTTGCCCAAAATAAGAAATGAAATCTTCCATCTTATGGCTATTTCAGTTTTGAGAGAATTTGACAATTTCACTTCCCATGATCCTCAGAATTAATTGGTATCATTAGGTAGTGTAAATGTTATGTCAGCCAAATGGTACTTGTGTCCGCGTAGAGTGAGGACATATGGATTGAAAAGAAGGTTATCCCATTATTTTTTTATGTTTACTGGTTAGGATGGGACTTCAAATTTGTTAAAACGCTCAGAACTTAAGTCACTTTTTTACTTTTCAGAGAACTTGCTCTTGACTGAGGATCACAAAACTGTGAAACTAGCTGATTTTGGACTAGCAAGAGAAGAGTCATTGACAGAAATGATGACTGCTGAGACAGGAACATATCGTTGGATGGCTCCCGAGGTACTGAACTAAAGGAAGGCGAACGGTTGCTTTTGTTTATTTGAAAAAAAAATGGACTTTTTATAATTTACCTTCTCTCTTAAAGTGCTTCCCCTTATACTCGTTACTTTCTTGGCAGTTATATAGCACTGTCACCTTAAGGCAGGGAGAGAAAAAGCACTACAATCATAAGGTGGATGCTTATAGCTTTGCAATTGTATTGTGGGAGCTTTTACACAACAAGTTACCATTTGAAGGCATGTCAAATCTTCAGGCTGCATATGCAGCTGCCTTTAAGGTAGTGACCTGCGGTCTATTCACTCGAAAATTATGTTGTGCCAACTAAAATTTTGATTAAATTCTCCCCGAAATCTTTGAAGACTTGTAACTACGATCGTGTATATTAACTTTTCAGAACGTGAGACCTAGCGCTGAAAACTTGCCGGAAGAATTGGCCATCATTCTGACTTCATGCTGGACAGAAGATGCAAATGCTCGGCCTAATTTCACTCAAATAATTCACATGATACTGAATTATCTGTCCACCATTGCTCCTCCTGAACCAGCTATTCCTCCACGTCTTTTGACATCAGAGAACACCATCTTGCCACCAGAATCTCCGGGTACAAGTTCCTTAATGACAGTGCGTGATGACTGCGGGGAAACCCCCAAAGCAGAGATGGAAAACAAGCCAAAAAGTTTCTTCTTCTGCTTCAACCAATGTTATTAAACCACCCTACTTGTAAAAGAAAATGACAACCTTGGTGTGTTTCCCAGGGATAAGAGGCTGGAGATAGCTCAGTGGGGAACAGGCTCTTATCCCAGGAACACATTTTGACGACATTTTTTGATCAATAAAATTCGTCTTTTTGGTGTCCATACAAGCTAGTGAACGCTTCCACCAAAATTATAAGGGATCCTGGAGCAACGCTATAACATATCCGTGCACCAAAAGTTCCATGATGTGGGTGGATTTGGTTAAAAGGACATGAACTATGGTTTGTGAGAAAAAAATAGTGAGAAAGAAACATCTCTGAAGGTGATGTTTAACTGTTCCTAAGACAAGGAGAGAAATTGCATGGCAATCTGATTACTGGCCTTGAAATTCAACGTCAATTTTTCGGTAGGAGGGAAACATAACCCAGTACCATTAATTCCCAGGAGAAGCAACTTTGGATACATTTATTCTGAAAGAGTTCTCTGAAAATGAGAGAAAAATAATCTGTTCTTATTATTTCGTTTCTATTTTATTTTAAGAGCATTTATTTATTCAATAAATAGGACTAATATTTAATAAATGGGACTAAAAAATGAATGAATGTATTACTCAAAAGCTGGATAAGAACAAATTAATAGAATAAGAACAAAAGTAATAGTAACATATAATCTGAATCCGGCCTAATAATGGTTCATCCCCCAGCCAACAGGGGAGTCATGAACTAGTGGTCCCATCATACAGGCGCTGATGAAATTCTGACTTTTACTGTTAATTTGCTTGTACTGTATCTCGAGGCAATAGAATATCCTTAATCCTTTATTCCATTATCCGTTGATGGGCTCTACTTGTGATTGAAACCGAATAAACTCCGCTTTTTGGAAAAGTCAATAAGCTGAATGCTTGTAGAAAAACATCCTAAAGGACACGGCAGATGAAATAATAAGAACGACTATGTTTGTGTATGATGGAAATTGATTGAAACCAAGTGAAATTAACAGAACTTGGAAGACGGAATAGACCTTTCTTTACATTATACAAAGCCTTGAATCTGGCCGCAATGTTACCAATAGTCGTTGAAGGAACAGCATCCCTCTTTGATGTGGTGAAAACGATTCCTATCACGAAGTACAATTTCTCTATCATATACCCTTGATATTATTTTTGCCGCATTATGGCAATCTGTACAAACTCTAAGATTCTTGGAAATTCCAGGAGGAGTTTTAGAAAGACCAAATGCTATAACGAGCTTCTCGCTGTGATGTGACACTGCAGATTCCCTGTCCTCCTCCGCGTCGAATCTTGCATCTGATATATTGGGCACATAGCCAGCTGCCTTGATTCATCGAATCATGTCTTCAGTTGCGTTATAAATTGTCTTATACGGATGTACTTTAGCTTCAGCTAGAAATTCATAAATCTGTCCTTCCAATTCAATCAAACTACGGCCAGGCATTTTCTTGATTCCTCTCTCTTTCATCTCATTTCTCTTTCTCATGGCGTCTGACAACCTCCCAACTGATGCCTAAATGTCAGACAAGAGTATGTAATCCCCACTATGCATGGGTTCCAGTTCAACCAGGTGCTTCAATGATTCTTCTGCTATCTCAACATTCTTATGCACCTTGCATGAAGGCAACAATGTTCTCCAAGTCACAGCACTAGGTTGGATGGGCATTTCCTTTACAAAACGATAAACCTCTGCAATCAACCCGGCCCTACCAAGAATGTCTACCATGCAGTCTCTACTAATGCTGATAAAGAATTCACGACCCACATTGACCAGACCTGCATGACTGCAGCCAGAAAGAATCCCAATAAAAGTCACATTGTTCGGTTCGATGTCACTTTCCCTCATTTTCTGATAGAACTCAAGAGCCTTGCTTCCTTGTCCATTATTAGCAAAACCTTGAATCAGTGCTGTCCAGGAGTACACGCTTTTCTGAGGCATATTTTGGAAGACTTCAGTTGCATCATCCATTAATCCACATTTTCCATAGAAGTCTATAAGTGCAGTTCCAAGAGTGAGGGTAATCTTAATCTTCTTCCTCTCAATATACACATGAACCCATAGCAGCCTCCAAAGCTCCAATTACAGCACAACAAGAAAGCACACTAACCATAGTAACCTCATTAGCATCTACATTTGCCCTTTGCATCTCATTAAAAAGATCAAGTGCGTTACATCTCCTTGACTGAGTATAACCAGAGATCATTGCACTCCAAGTAATGACATTCTTCCGATCCAGTCCATCAAGCAAGTTTCGTGCTTTATCCATCTCACCGCATTTTGAATATATGTCAACAGAAGCAGTGATTAAGATACTATTCCCTTCCAGACCAATTTTCCTCACAAACTCATGAATCCACTCTCCCAGCTCTACGTCACCCAATCTACCGCAAGCCGGCAAAACACTGAGCAATGTTATATAGTTAAATCCAACATCCAATTCCCTCATTTCAAAGAATAACGTAATGACATCCTCATAGTACCCGTTCTTAACATACCCCGACAACAGTGAATTCCAAGTAAAAATATCCCTTTCACACATTCCATCAAACAGTTTCCTGGCAAGATTAATGTCCGCAATTTCCTCACATGTGGATCAGAGTGTTCAAACAAAGCCCATCAGAACCAAACCCACATTTCACAACCTGGGCATGAACCTGTTTCCCTTCTCTCATTCCACGTAATTGAGAACAAGCTTTAAGAGTACAAGGCAAAGTGAACTCATCAAACAGAGCCCCATTTTCGACCATTTGCTTGAACAAGATTACAGCTTTTTGCGGGGATTGGTTCTCTGTGAAGGCTCTTATCATGACATTGTATGCCCCTGAATCGGGACTAACCATGTTTGCGAAAATTGAAACGGCGTAGTCCATGCCGGTGGTTGGTAGTATTAAGGCGGCTGATTCGGGGACGGTTGCGGCGACCAAAGGGTCGAAGTGGCGGCGGGTTTTGAGGAGGAAGGCATGGACTTGATTGAGATCTCTGGTGGTTCTGCAATGTTTCAGGATTAGGGATTTGGGGTTGTCTGGAAAATGGGAGATTGTATTTGTAGTGGCCATGGAAATTGGGATTTGGGCGGGAAAATTGAGAACTGTGGGGGCCATTTCTATTTGGACCGTTAGGGTTTGAGATACACCGAACTTAAAGTATTTATTTTTCTTATTTATTTTCGTTGACTTGACGAATAAACAATAGAAAAGTAAACCCCACACCCCCGGCCGAAAGGTCAAACGACGCCGTATTTAGGGTCTCGAACTCTATTATTGGACCGTTAAATTCCCCAATACCAGGTGAACGTACTAAAAAGAAGAATTGGGAATTTGATGTCTTGTTAATTTTGTGCTTCAGGTGATAAAGAAATGTTAAAAGCAAAATGCAGTTGAATGGAACAAAATATTCAAGAAGTGTTTCCTCAATTAAATTTTATTGAAAAGAGATGTTTATTTATAGATAAGATTATTAAATTATATATGAGATACAATCTCAATTTCAGTTAATTTTAATCTTAACACATTAATTATACAAGAACATAAAATTATGATTTTAGCTAATCTTAATCTTAAAACCCCTTCCTTAAATTCAAAATGAGATAGTAGATATCGACTTGAGTTTGTCTAGTAAATCTTGAAAATGAGTTATAAGATGCATTTTAATTTTTAGTTAATATGTTAACTACTTGGTTGGGTAAAAAGAGTTTGTATAAAGTGATAGTCAATTTTAATGCATTCCATACATTTATGAAAAATATCATTATGAGAAATTTGTATAACTCTTCTCTTATCACAATAATTCATAGCGGCAAAGGAACGTATGACATCCATCTTAGTAAATAACTAGTGCAACTAAAGTATTTCAGATGTAGCATCAACAAGAGCATGATATTTATATTTGGTTTTGAACTAAGCAATGACATTTTGTCTTTTTACTACTCCAAGAGACAAAAGAATTGTCCAAGAAGAAACAATAACTAATAATAGAACCATGATTTATTGGATCACCAAATCATTCAACATTACAACAACCACATAATATCACGGAGGAGTTACCAAAGAAGTGTAATATATGGAAAAGAGTTCCTTTAATATAATAAAGTATTCGAATCGTGATAGAAAAATGAGAGGAGTAAGGAGAAGACATAAATGAAAGGAGTAACAAGTAGACAGCAAGTATAGAGTTTTCTTATAGAGTTTTCCTTAAACAGTTTCAACACCTAGCTAACTTCAACACATATTAGGCTTTCATAGTTTTAGGATAAAGTCAACTATGATGAGAACTCATCATTTGACCACCAGTACTAAAAGCAACTTTGGAAGCAATTTTGGGTACTAAAATTGTTGATAACTTTCGTGAAATTGCTTGCATAATTGAATATTGAGCTCCATTTGACTCTCACCATAATAATATATCAAAATGCTCATTAGTAATGGTCACAATATCTACTTCCAAATATTTATCCAACTTTATCCTATTGTAAGAAGTCCCATTCCTTTTCTCTTTTATGAGTTGTTTAAAACAAAAACTCAAATTTCCAACTATATTTGGTGATGATCTATTAACAAAGATGAAGCTCATATTAGATTACTATGATCTAGCACTTTGTCCATTCTTAATTGATAATTATTAAACAAAGCAAACCAAAATTGTTTAATAATATCAATATGTCCTTCAGTCCAATCACCATATAACTATCAATAGAAAATTGAAGTTCCTCCATCTTACACCTTGGGTTTAACACATAATGACTATCATGGTATTAACAATCGTAGACCATTAAGTATTACATTTTTCCATCATTTGATATGCCATTGTTTGAATCACCTCATTGGAATAAGATATCCACTCAAATAATGCTAGTTTAATATCGTACATATTAGCAAAACAAATGTGTGAAGTTGGATATTTTGTTCTTGAGAACAACTTAGTAATAGTACGATATTGTCAGCTTCATAAAATTGTTTTAGCTAACTCCTATTGCTTTTCTAAGTAAAAATAAGTATATTGAGAATTTCATGGTCTTAACATGATAAATATCTCAATGTACTTAGTTCTAGACTTTAGCATCTTAAATGTTGAATTCCATTATGTTGGACAATCCAAAAATAGCTTTTTTATGCATAGAACGCGTAGTTGTCATGTATTTTCTTCAATTTTTTACTCAGTTGAGTGTTGCGCTCTGTTCGCTCAAGGTTACACGCTCTAAGTTTCAATATTTTTAACCTTGGTAATTACCACAATCGCACTGGTCGTTTGCGTAGTACATAATGTGTCGATCCCACAAGGAAGAGAACTAGTCCTAAGTCTAATGGCAGTTAAGTCACAAACCTAACAACTACTATAGAAAAGTAAATCAATTGATAATCGGATATGAGAATTGAAAGTGTTAAAAGCAACAGAAAAGCAATCACACAACCAAATCCAAAATCAACCTAGAAATCACTAAGTAAGAGAAAGGGGATTTTAATTCGAAATTAAAGAAACTCAACCAATTATGCAATTATTGACTCAACGGTCTTAGACAGTCCTAGAGTGAATTACTCTATCTCGAGTTATAATTCTTAACCCGAATTGATAAACCCTAATTCAATTTATGGGAACTCCGATCTCTCGATTCGCAATCGACCCCAAAATTAAATCAGATCTAAAATTGTCTACTAACCTACCGGGAACCTATGCTCGATCTCTCATTACACGATTCTACCGGTTTGATTTAATCCTTTACCTATCAATTCACCCAACTCTCGTTTGCCCAAATTGATTATTTTCACTTAGCTCACCCTCTCAGTCTATCGCCAAGTTATTAAGAACGGGACTTAAATCACAATCCAATCAATAAAAACACAATCGAATAAACTTCGTTAATCTCAAGAATCAAATCCAAAGGTGAGTTTAGACATCAACTCAACATTCAACCAAACAAATCTCAACACCTATTTCAATTCTATACATGAATAAAATTGAAATAACAGAAATACTGTAGGGAACAGAATTCGGGACAGCGACAGTAGGAAACTTCCTATTCCGGGAAGTACTTCGCGTCAAACTCTTCACTGTGTCTCTCTTCCTTTGTCTCCTTCCTCAATCTCTTTATGTCACCCTAGGTTTTCTCTCGGAATCGATAGAATGGAACTTTTTTGTTAAACTCTTGGCTCTCTCCCCCAACTCTGTTGGCTGCCACATCATATTGTATTTATATCTTCGAGGCTCTAGGTCAAAGATGAGGTCGAAACGGCTCAAAAATTCCTTCGAAACTTGAGTTTTTCTATCAGCCTGATGCAGTGCACAATCATGGCCCTACTTGCCATGATTGTGGCCTGTGTTTTTTCCTTTCGGTCATGATCGTAGCCCAAAGTGTATGATCGTGCCCTGAATCGACGCTCTCTATCACCATCATGGCCTGGCTACTTCTGGTTCTTCCTCTTCTGTCACGATCGTGGCCTGTATGCACGATCGTGGCCTATGCTTTTTGGCTCAAAAACTTTTTAACTCTTCCTGTTCTTCCCTGTTGACCCTGCAGCACTGGCACACATATCAAGGTACCTTAAAAATATATAAGTTAAGCTCAAAGATTCAAACTAACCCATAAAAACACTTAAACACAAAAACTAACCTAATTAAACCCTAAATGCATAC
>JAOQMS010000006.1:35192550-35209142 GCA_027563885.1 Erythroxylum longipes
CGTTTTAGGAAACGTCCCGGAATGTGAGAGATTCCGCGATGTTGTTATAAAATGTCGTGGAAAAACCCACTTTTTAGTGACGTTTTTTTAAACGTCGCAGAATGTCGGTATTTTCCATAACGTTTTACATAAAACGTCGCAGAAACTTTTTTCCTACATCACAATCCACAACGTTTTTTGTGACGTCGCAAATTGTATTCTACGATGTTTTTGGATATTCTGTGACGTTTTAAAAACATCGCAAATTGTCAAAAACATCGCATAATACAATTTGCGACGTTTTTTGTTTTCTTATAGTTAAAACGTCCCAGAATATCCAAAAACATCGCAGAATACCATTTGCGACGTTTCTTGTTTTCTTGTAGTGTGATGTAATTCACAAACTAAGAAAAAAGATAGATGGTTTAAAAATGAAGGGTGAAACAATGGTGGAATAGAATATAATCCACAAGCTATCATTTTAAAGAAAATTAATGAAATTAAAGGAGAAGTGAAAAACATGAAAACTGACATTGTTTTGTTATTGAAAGAGACCACATAATCAAAAATTAGGGACTAAATGTTAGTGAATACTATTATAGAAGTTATTATTATTATTAGATTATTTGTGAATGATATTGTTCAAAAATAGCTGTAGACTTTCAATTATCTTAATTTAATGGTGTTATATGAATTATTAATAAATATATTTGATTTGTTTCTCTAACTTTGTTGTTATATTCTTGTTAGTTTAATTTGCTTCTCAGATCCAACATGGTGCCCATAACAACAACTCAAGAGTCCTAAAATTGATATATCTAACAAGAAGTGCCATATGGTCAAAGTCTTGATCCTCCTATATCGATCATAACATATTAACTATAATATATCAAACGTGATATTTAAAAAATTGAAATAATTGTTCAATCAAGATCATGTATTCATTTACATTGACAATATAATATTAGTGTGTGTAACTATTATACTGTATTCATTTACACTATTAACATAACATTACTATACATAAATATGATAATGTATACATTTATGCTAGAAACATAATAATAGCGTATATCCTACCAACAAAATACAAAATATAGTTGAACATATAAAAAATAGTCATTATTTCATTAAGTGACAAATGAATATCTCATCAAAAGATATAGAAAACATAGTATATGATAATCACAGATTGCTTAGTTACTACACACTCAATTGGGAAAGTTATTCTTATGAAGATTGAACAACTCCCTTATGAGTTAACCTTCTCATGACTGCTGAGCATGAGATCGTTTAGATGTTATGCTTGAATTTTCTTTGAACCTTATACCTTTTGGTTGGAATTTTAACATAAATTCACTAATAGGAGACAATCTAGAAAAGAAAATAAGATAGATAAGCGTGTGTTAACTTTGAAAGGAAACAAAGATATTGAAATATCGAGACGAGATTATTAGTGGCGAGAAAAGAACAGAGCATAATAAGAGACCCAAAAATAATCCTAATTCATAGTTACTATAAATCCTTGAACTAATTTGAAGTTTCAATTTTTAGGAGTTCGTGTCAATTGCCTAAACGATTAATACGATCCCTAAGTTTAAAAATTGATAGGGTAGTGAAATAATATTTAAGGATCATTTTATATAATAAATATTGGAGTTTAACTTAAATTTTAATATAAATATTAAGAGTTGATGTGTATCTTTTTTTAAAAAATAGTTTTGGAGCAAATTGATGTAAATCTAATCAAATTTTGGTGAATAAGTAGTTTGAGCATGTCTCAGCCAACTAATGAAACGACGGCGTCTGCTCTCCATCTTCCAGAAAACGACACAAGTGAGGATCAATTGTTCCCGTTACTTTATGTGCCGCCAACACCGTTTGCCTGTCGTTGCCGTTACCGCTCTCTGTCTTTCTCTCAAACTCCTGAAATTTTTTATTTTTTGGTTAATGCGGACCTGCGGTTCGGCCTTGGTCAAACCGGTTCGACCATTAAAATCGTTATCCGGTCCAATTTTCGATTAAAACTCCTGTTAGCTGCGTAGGAGATAAACCCTAAACCCAGCCCAAACAAACACCATATTCAGCATCTTTGCTAGTTCTTGAAGCCACTGGCTGCCTTGAAGCTGAAATTTTCAAGTTGAAACAGCGATGCAGCACGACGAGGTTATATGGCAAGTCATAAGGCACAATCACTGCAGTTTTATGTCCAAGTAATTTTCTTTTTCGGAGAAACACTCGATTACTTGTTAGTTGGCCATTTGATTTGATTTGATTGTGATTGAATGGATTGTTTGCAATTGTGATATCTGCAGAATCGAGACCGGCATTTTTTGTAGAAACCCATATAACGTTACTGGGATTTGTAACCGTAGCTCTTGCCCCCTTGCTAATAGTCGCTACGCTACTATACGCGACCATGATGGTTTGTTTCTTGTGTCGGATTTTTCATTTTCGACATCATTCAAATGGTTTTCGTTTGGTTCTTTGTGTCTGGTTTTCCAATGAGGTTCCTTGTATATGGCTATTTTAAAAAAGGAAGCTGCAAATTTTATCCATCATGGACTATGAATATGCTTATATTCACTGCCAGTTTCAAAGGTCGTGATATCTTTGTGAATATTATTGTTCCATTTGTTTCTAGTACTTTCTGGTGGGTATATCTTACCGTGATTGCTATGTTATTTTTATGGACAGGAATCTAATTTTCCTGGTCTATTTCTTTCCGTGTCAAGATTCATTTCTTCTTTTTGTAAGCTTATACTTTCGTGGCTTTTGTGAATTTCTGACAATATGTCATGTGCTTAGGTGTCTTCTATTTGTATATGAAAACAATCGAGAGAGCTCATAAGCCAAATGAGTTATGGGAAAGAGTGAAATTGCCTAGAAACTATGAGAAGGCCCTTGAGATCATTGACAAGCATCTGGTATTCATATTTTCCTGAGATAGTTGTTCTTAAACTGCTACTTCCATAAAGAAAAAAAAAGAGCATGTAACAACATCCTATTGCTTGATGGGTAACCTTTGTACCTTTTAGATGTACTGGCCAAAGCTTCTTGTACACAAAATAAAGCAGCGCCTGACAAAGATGACGCAGATGCGTATACGGATGAGAAAACTACAATTAAAGACTAGGTATGCAAGTACCCTGTTTGCTTTGGGCTTATTTACGTTTTATATCGTTACAGTTTTTGGATTTTTAGATTCAAAACTGTTTACAGGTCATAGTGTTTCAGTGTTATTGCCTTAGTACTTATTCTTAGTTTCCATAAGGACATTAGATTCTAATTCCATCCCTTTTATTGTTGAGTTTATTCTGTTGTGTAAATTATCTCTAGTGATATTGCTTCATAAAATTTTCCTCTGGTATATTTTGATGTTTAGCTGACAATTAATTGCTATGTCATTAATGTGGATAATTACCTGTTGACACCTTATGGTGCGCAGAAGAACAAGAAAATTCATGTAGGTTAAGAACAACTGAGAAGTTTATTTTGAACTAAAAAACTAGATGCCATCATTGTTAGGGTGGTAGAGTTGTGGTGGCTACTTTTAATTTCAATGTTAAAGAGAGGCTCAGGCCATACTAACCTGGTTTTTCTGAATATGAGGATGCACATTGTTCATGTAATTTACTGTAGCAATTATTGACTTGATTCCTTTCATGTTCCATATTTGTGAAGGTGTAAGAAAAGTTTCTGCACATTATTAATTATAAAAAAGTGCATTCATACACTGGAAGCTTAAGAGTTTGGAATTGTTAAGGAAATAAAAACAATGGGGAAAGCATTAGACGCCAAGATTCAGAACTGAAGTATTGTAGGAGTTTTGGTCTCCTCTAAAAGTTTGTTGTGATCTTCTTAATCATGTTGCGATTTTCAGTTATTGCTTTCTTTCACCATGTTGACTCGATAAGTTCCTACTGGTTCATGTGTTCTAGTGTTGCTAGGCTGCTAAGGACTCTTATGAATTTATATATTCAATTCTTGTTTGGAATGATCCTACTAGGGAGAAGATAATGACTACACCCCGAAAACAGATGAAGAGAGAGGCTAGAAGAGAGGAAAAGGCTGAAAAAGCTGCAGTTCTTGATAAGGTTATAATGTGACTGGTCGTGTATATAATCTCTAAAATTTTGTTTTTATAGAAATTCATAGTAATTCTACCTTAAATCTTTTCAGAGTATTGAGAAAGAATTGCTTGAACGGCTGAAGAGTGGCGTTTATGGTGACATATACAATTACCCAGTTAATGAATACAACAAAATTCTTGACATGGAAGAACTACATGCTAATGGTGAAGATGAAGAAGAAGAGGTATGGATGTGGATAAAAATCAAGGTTTGTTTTGAAGGCTTGATTGGTTACATGTCGGTGAATAATTTGTCAATACACAGGAACCTGAAGTAGAATATGTTGAAGGTTATGATGAACTTGACGAAGAAGAAGATATAGAAGATTTTGGTAATTTTCCACTTGGCCAGGCTATCAAAGCTAATGGTAAAGATGTTTATTCTACTTCACATCCTTTTTGTATCAGTACTAAGTGTAATTCTTCAAGTACTGTAGTTTGAATGTTTTAGCTTTAAGTGCCAAAAGGAGTTACTTTGACAAATTGATTGTGATTAATTTTGGATTGTTGAGGAACTTCTGTTTTGACCCTTTTCCTCGGGGTGGGTCATTGTCAACCTCTTTATTTTTTATGTTTTATTAGAATGAGGGAGGCCGTTGAAACAATATTTGCACCGCAGAAGCTGTTGTCTCAGTTGCTTTTTTGTTCATAATGCAAATTGCACAAGTTATAGTTTAAATATTCTGCAGATGATATGCTGGATGATGATGAAGAAACATATGCAGTTGATCGCAAAAGATCTAAAAGATGGTCAGGACCTAAACTTGAGAAAGATGATGCTAGAAAGTTGAAAAAGAAGGCAAAGGTTCTAGTTGAGGTTCGTATCTTCAGATTTCCATTATTCACTTGTTGATTTAGTAATGACATAGCCGTAAAATTTTGTTACCTAAGAATCATACACTTATAGATAGAAAAGGTAAGCATTGAAAACTTGAAGTTTTGTAAGATATCGTATAGATGGAAGTTCGTTTCCTTTCACATTGATCATAGGGACAGTCATTGAATTATAAGCATTTAAGCTTGTTGACAGCAACGATTCTGATTGATAGAACATAAAAACTGTGGTAGTCCTCTTAGCACCTTAAGCAACTTTCAATCAA
Source organism: Erythroxylum longipes (assembly GCA_027563885.1). Lineage (NCBI taxonomy): Eukaryota > Viridiplantae > Streptophyta > Magnoliopsida > Malpighiales > Erythroxylaceae > Erythroxylum > Erythroxylum longipes. The sequence continues at coordinate 35,197,762 of JAOQMS010000006.1, forward strand.
TTCATCATTTTGTATCTTCCATTTCACCACTCAATTGACCCATTATGATCTATGAGTTTTAACTGTTTTTTTATATTGAATGGACGCTGCAATCTGATTTTGACATTCATCTCTCTACATTCAAGCTATAGTTTGCAATCAGATGGCTTGGGTATACTTTTTTGGATTTCATCCAATTTTACCTTGACATATCTCATTGTAACAAGGTAGACTTGAGCAACGGCATACACGCAAGTCCTGTACATTCTTTTTCACTATCCCTGAGGTTAAATTTTTAAGTTGTTCTCGTGTTATGGTGGTATGAGTGGGTCTCGGTGAGACACACTGGAAACCTAAGAGACTTGGCTAGTAAAACTGATTCTTATTGATACGTTAATAAGTAGAATAATATTTTCTAGAACAAAATTATTGAAGCTGCTATATGGGTTCTTTTCGGGAAACCATCTATGTTACGGGGAAAGGATCTACTTGCTATACTTAACATGACTTTTGTTCAAGTTCATGGATGTAACTTTCTTTGAATTTACTAAGTGATATCTATGTAATTCCTTCCTTGCATCAGGTTGAACATGAAGATGCTCCTGGAAGACAAAAGGCAACTTCTTGAGACGGTTGGACTATGGTCATTTAGTTTGGCAAGTATAATGATTACGGTCAGGATCTTTTTGAATTGTTCATTCAATGACATCAATTACTTCTCGCTTTGGCAAAGAATCTTACCATGATCGAATCCATGTGAAGATTACTGCTGATGGATGGCGTGAGGTATTCCAAGTAGCCATGATTGGTTAAGGTGTTCTTGTAAAATATCGTTCTTTGCTTTAAAACTGTAACTCGGGCATCAAGTGTAGAAACTAAAAAGCAGAGTCATTTAGGTTCTAATGGAACATGATCAAAAATATGTATCATACTGATCCTACTGCGTCTCCTCTCCCTCGCCTTGGTTGTGAATTAGCCAAGAAAGAATGATACAGGACTTGTATCATAAAATTTTGGATATGGTAACATGAGATTTGACAGATGTTAATATTTGTCAGTGGTATTGTTTGGATTTCTGAAGGTGATGATCCGACTCACGTCAATTGCGTTGATGGTATATTGGTCTGTTTCAACGTACAGGTGGTTGTGGTTGGGTCTGAAGATTGTCTTAAATGATGCTTTAATCATTAATTATGATAATTTTAACATGCTTGGTTTGATTTAAGCTTAACTTAAAATATAGTTTGAAAGGTTTAATTGTTCAATTTATAAATTTAAAAACTTAAAATTAAAATGTATTCTTTTAAATATTATTAAGTAAAACGTTTTGAACTAGAACGAATAAACTTCAATGTTATCGCCAACGTGTGAAGCATTACATTGGAATAAGTCAGAATTGCTATGACTAGTTACAATTAAGCATGCAATTGCAATATATCAGAACACTGTGGTGTGGTGATGGCATTTCCAAAGGGCAGGTGGAAGTTCCTAGATGGGGTTTTTGGGCGCCAAGGAACGGTTCCTGAGGGCCTCTCTGGATCTTTATAATCTCTCAAGTCTTTCAAGCCCTCGCTTTCCGTGGCTTTATTAATGGACTATGTGACACCGCCATGTCAATACCAAAATTACCATCATATATATATATATACATATACATATACACACACTTATCATCATCGGCTACACACTCTGTCAATCAATCTCTGTTCTGTTCTGTTCTGTTCTGTTCTTACAGAGTAACCATGGATCCCAACCCCAAATCCTTTCCAATCCTCTCCTACGTCCTCACCCGATTCCCCTCGTTCGGACCCAAATCACCCACCTCCGACGTCGAGCAACCGCCCCCAATCTCCCCCTCCTCGCAACCTCCTATCCTCTCCCAAATGCCCCATTTGTCCGACCCCAAGCTCCTCGCCTCTATGAAACGCGCCATTTCCGACGTCTCCCAGACCCGAGCCGTGCTCCGAACTCTGGGCCCACGACCCGACCATGAGTCCGTCGACACAGCCAAGCAAAAGCTCTCGGAAACTGAATGCGCTATCTCGGAGAAGGAGAGGAGCTTGTTCAAGACGATAGTGCAGCTGGAGATGATGCACGACGCTTACGAGAAGCTGCTGAAGGACGCGGAGAAGCGGTTGGTTGAGATATATGAGAACGCCAAGAGTGGTAAAGGGAAGGATGTGGTGGTGGAGACTGTGGAGGAGGAGGAGGAGGAGGCGATGAATGAGGAGGTGGTCGCGATTCTTCACCGGTCGAAAGAAGCAGAGTTGGAGAAGATTGATTTGTCTAACCGGCGATTGAGATTCTTGCCGGAGGCCTTTGGAAAAATCCGTGGATTGAAAGTGCTTAATCTCTCTACTAATCAGCTTCAGGTTCGTTTTCTTTAGGAAAAGTTATTTTCTTTTCCCTCTGTAGCTTTGTAGTATTACAGGCTGATAAGATCACTAGAAACCTCATGGTATGGATAACTACATTTAGTTTTAGTTGGATGCTTAGAACTTTAAGAAATGATTTCTTCTTATCGGAACTTACTGGCTCTTTTGGTGTTATAGACATCGGTTAGCTTCCTCACAATTTTTGCAAATTTTGCGAGGGAACACAGATGATTCCTGATTCAATAGCTGGGTTAGAGAATCTTGAGGAGCTCAATCTAGCTTCAAATCCCTTGGAAGCACTACCGGATTCTATTGGTTTCCTACAGAACTTGAAAATCCTAGATGTATCGAGCAACAAGCTAGAAACCTTGCCTGATACTATTTGTCATTGCAGGTAACTATTATTTGTAAGAGGATGATGATTCTCTGTTCAGATAACTATATTCATTGCTGCCTATACTTTGAACAACATTTCAGGTCATTGGTGGAATTAAACGTGAGCTTCAACCGGCTGACATATTTGCCAACTAATATCGGGCATGAGATGGTAAACCTTGAGAGGCTGTTTATCCAGTTGAACAAGCTTCGTTCACTTCCCACCTCTATTGGTGAGATGAAGAGTCTACGCCAAATGGATGCTCACTTCAACGAAATAAATGGCCTTCCCCAAACATTTGGGAAATTGAAGAGTCTTGAGAGCCTTAATTTAAGCAATAATTTCAGTGACCTGACTGAACTTCCAGATACTTTTGGTGATTTGACAAACCTCAAGGAACTTGATCTGAGTAACAACCAGCTTCATGCATTACCTGAGACATTTGGCAGGTTGGAAAACTTAACTAAACTCAGATTGGATGCTAATCCTCTTGTGGTTCCACCACCAGAAGTTGTGAAGGAAGGGGTTGAAGCTATTAAGGCGCACATGTCTAAGAGGTGGCTTGATATTCTGGTGGAGGCAGAAAGAAAGAGCATGCTTGAACGACAGGAAGAAGGTGAAAACGGGTGGTTGACACGGAGTACCTCTTGGTTGAAAAATTATGCTACAGATGTTTCAGAGACCATTACTGAATATTTGAGCCCAAAAGCCTCAAGAGACCCATATCTGGATCAGCAGCTATGACGGCATGATAATTGTGCATCCATGCTTTTCGTTCTTCCTTTACTTTGTACAACATGGATGAGATTTTGTTATTTTAGTAATCAGTTCTTATGCATGCCAACTAACAAGCAAAAAAGAGGTGAGCGCATTTCAGGTAATGTTCTTTTTCTTTTTCATTTCTAATCTGGAGAATAAATAGGTATAGAAGGCAACCGTGTTTTCATAATCACCTATGTATCTTTTAGAGTGAATATCATGAGATTGAAGGATATAGCAGGTTGAATTGAATGGATGTGTTTTAGGTTATTGTATTTGAAGACAACTTCAATTTGTGTTTAAAATATATATTATAGAATATGTGTAATTGGGTTTCTGAAAAAAATATCATTCAATTAGTGTGACACGTCTAAGAAGATGTAAACTTGAAAAACTGCCAAAACAAAAATTAAAAAAAACACGAATCAATTCAAGAGCTCACATTATTATGAGTGACACCAAAGGAGATGATGAATGAAGACGTAGGTTTAAACAATAAATAAAGGGGGATATATAATAAGAGAACGCGTGTTTATTTGCAATTAATTTTTTCGGATAAGAGAATAATATCAAAATATTTAGATTTAAGAAAACCAACGAGTAAGTTTAGAGAGATATCTCCCTATATTCTATTCGATTGGTAGGAGTCAAGCTTTGGTATCTGTTTTATTGACATGTCAAACAATGCTTCAGAATCGATTAGGAAAATTGAGAAGAAAGCTTTTTAAGAGTCTTCAAATATCCTACGTATGAAGAGCAATGAAATTCAATTACAAGTTTTTGCTGTTCAAAATTGCTAAACAATTATTATCAATATAGTTTTTGGTCAACCACTTAAAAAGTAGGCATGATAATTATGACCCGACTAGGCCCTTTTTGGGCTTAAGTTGATCAAGTTACGGGCCAACCACGGGTCAATTATAGTCAGCCTGAGCTGGGCTACGGGCTGACTATGGTTAGCCCGCAGGGGCTACAACTCGACCTATAACTTGCCCATTTTTTCAAACAATATTATTTTAAATTTTTTCTTTAAAAAATTAATAGGCGGGTTGAGCTAAGTTATCCTGCTTGTGTGGGCAAGCGAGCCATAGCCCGAACTTGCCGACAGGGCTATGGGTCAATCATGGGCTACTGTAACGCGATTGGAGGATATCAAAAGAGCTAAAGCGAGAAAATATAATTACTATGGATGCCAAGAAAGTGCATATGCTCCCTTGTTTCTATTTTACCCGTGTAAATGATAGTAAAATCAACCGGTAATAGCTTTACAAGGAGTCTTTGCTGTTCATTGGTAGTAATACGTACTCCCGTAAATATTAGGTTCTACAATGATTGGTTTTGAAAAAGAAATGTCATCTTAAAAGGTAACACCTGTATTTCTCTACTAGTAGAATAAACATAACTAATTCCATATTATATGTAGATTTTAAATGGTTATAAAATGAGAATCCCTTACTAAAATAGCTCACGTGATGATTATTTTGAAGAAGTATAGCTCAAATTTCTTTAGTTAAAGTGTCATATTCTAGCATAAATAGTTAGCTAAAATATAAAAGGTTAAAATTGAGACCAAAATCAAAACCTTTTTGAGTTGTTTAAAAGACTTGTTAGTTGTTGGTAACCATAAAAATGCAATTTTCTTTGTGAGATTAGTTAATGGTCTAGAAAAAGTGCCAAAATTTTAGACAAGTTGATGATAGTACCTGTTAAGCCTAAAAATCCTTGTAACTCCGTCACGTTAGTTGGTAGAGGCTAATCCTAGACTACCTAAATCTTGTTTTGATTAACTCAGGTGTTCACTGAACATATTTGCGCAGTGGGAATTTTGAAACGTATAATACCCAGTTGTTTTTGAGAATTAAAGAGTATGTATATATAGGTTTTGTTATGAATTATTAAGATGTGTAAGTGAACATTGTTAAAGTTAAAATTTGGATGGAAAAATTAGAGATATATGATGCAAGATATAGTTTTGTAAGGGGAAAGAAGAAAAGATATAACAAGTGAATATTTAAATTGGATTAATAAAAATGGAAAGGAAAAACTGACAATCTTAATAGATGAAGTAAAAATTGTTATAATATTTTAGTAAAGAATATAGCAACTGCAAAATTTGATATGAATTAAAGTAAATCAGTGAAAATTTTTTAAAAATTTTGACCAAGTTAGAAAACAACCAATAGGTATGTGAATTAATAAGAAATTACTGACTGAGCAAATAGAATGAGAACAAGATATCAACAATACAAGATAGAATAAAGGAGAAATACAGTTTAGGAAATATTATTAGTAAATAGCAAAAAAGACAACGAAGCAACAAAAAAATAGTTTGTAAGTGCATTAGGATTACAGTCATCCGTTAGGATTACAGTCATCCGAGCACTAAGGATCAACAAATAGCAAAAAAGACAAGGAAACAGTAACAAAAGGAGTTTGAAAGTGCATTAGGATTATAGGGATCAGAGATATAATAAACTTTGGGAATTATCTTGTCAATCAGTAATCCTTAAGTTGTGGAATGAAATATCGTCAATGCCTGGAATTTGATCAATGACGTATTAAGTGATGATTGTGAAAGCTGCATGTTTCATAGATGTAATAATTGGAGGAGTAGATTTGATGTTCGCTAGACCCTTTAGGAAGAAGGGCTATATCCCTTTGACTATGTATCTCAGGACCTACAAGATCGGTGACTACGTGGACATCAAGGTTAATGGCACTGTTCACAATAGCATGCCTCACAAGTTCTACCATAGCTGCATTGGTCACGTCTGGAATGTCACCAAGTGAGCTGTTGGTGTCGAGATCAATAAATAAGTAATTTATTGTTTGCTTCACTTGTTTCGGATTTGGTGAAAAATAAAGTTGACATAAATTGGATTTTAGGTTTTCTATTATGAGTTTTGCCTGTTTTATATATTTTTTATTGCTATGTGTTTGATCCTCTATTTGTATTACAGGTTTTGGACAAATAATAGAACCTTTATGCTTATAATATTTGTTCTTGTCTCTACTGAGTGGAGATTCGCCTACTTAAACAAAAACCTTATGCAATTTTTGACGAACAGACAATCCATTATAGGCATAGTATTTACTAGTTTGTTTAAATGAAATTATTGAAAAGTTACAATTAGCTTGGCACGTCTCATCGTCTACATAAGCCAAAGGCCTGAGTAGGTTTGGATTGAAACATTGATACCTAGTATTAGTCTATTTAAAGAATTGGAATTGAGTTAATCTTAACTTTGCTTAAGCTATCTTTTTAATTACAAATTTCTCGTAGTAAGGAGTTCACCTGGATTATTCTTATCCAAATGATGAAGCTACATGACTTGGTTTATCTTTGTATTAAACACAAGATTGGAAACAGAGACAAAACTTGGCACATTGTCTTTGTTTCGTTCATCTCCTTTGTTTCTATTTCTTCATGCCTATCTATCTCTTGTATATGTATTAAAGGAGATAGTATGAGCAAGTTAAAGAATTATGATCACAAATAAGTACAGTAGAGTTAACTTGTGGATTTAAAACAAAACTTGTTCTCCTTGGCAAGTATGAAGCATTCTTTAATTATCATATAAATACGGCAGTAAACTTGGCGAATGTCAAATACTTTAGATTTAACCAAGAAGAAACAGTCAGGAAGTTGGATCACCAAGTTGAAGAATATTAAAATTGGAAGCCTAAATATATTTAGTACATATTTGTGCTTTCTCCTTTTTCTATATGGAAAGTTTTAGCTTTTTGTTCCATATGCCTATAGTATGTATAAGTAAGGTTCTTCTTTCGTTTTATTTTTGTTTGACTTTAAGCCTTATGTGCATTTTTTAAATCTCCAAACCTTTAATTGAATCATAATTCAGTCCTCAACAATCTTAAAACATTTAATTTAAATCAATATTTAATTATATATTTAGATTTGGTACCACCATACACCTTTAAGGTAATTTATGATTTTAGTTATAAAAAACAATTGTTATAACTCAAATGTAAAAAGGGAAAAGGATCAAATTTTAAAGTAAAAGTTTGGAAAAGCACTAAATCATTCTTGGTTTTTATTCTCCATGATTTGAATTATTGTTCTAGCTCCTTTGGCATTTTAGAGACCATACCATATTATCAAAAAGTTGGTAAAAAGAGAAACTGAAATGGTATACCTTTTTTGTATGTCATCGTATGATAAAACATGATAAACATATATATTTATAATTTCATCCACTTCTTTCCTGGATAACTCATTTATATCTTGATTCCGAGAAACCAAAAGTTAAAAAAATTCATTTTCGATCAATTACAGGAATAAAAAGGCAGAAAGAAGGCTATACATAATTATATTAATGTTATCCCACCTTGTTTAGTAGTAAGGATTTCTCCTCTGTGGCTCTCTCAAGAGAAGTTGTGACAGAGCTATGAAGGGAAGCAATTGAACTCAAAGTGGGTTGTACGACAAAAGGAGAATGGTAATTGTTTGAATTATTAGAAACCTGTCACATAATGTGTCAATCATACAAGTCTTTATTTTTTCCATGATAAAAAACATTGTTTTACAGTGGGACATAAAGGAACACCCCCTCAAGGTGTATATATACCTAGAGTCTTAGAGATTTCCTTATGACTAGAAAATAAAAATAGGAACTCAGAATGAAGCATAACCTAGATGTGTAGAGTTTTAACTTCTTTTTACCTTGGCCATTTACATAAAAGAATAATTAGTATAAGATACAATCATGAAATTATCTCATTCCTTATGATAGAGATCTCCTCACATGAAACACGAGCATACCTTAGAAGATTATACTGGTTTGACAAAAGTAGTATCATCTGACTCATAAGTAAAAAGAGCACGCATTGTACTGAAGAGCCCTTAAGCAAAACAAAACTCATCATTCTCTTCATAAGGCCATACCTACAATGCCATAATAAAGAACAATTTTAAACTAATTGAGGAACACAAAAAGAGCTATTTAAAGAACACTTATGTAACTTGTACCAAGAAGCATAGTCTAGACTCTATGAATGTTTCGGATCCCAACCATCTCTTAAAATTTTATAGACTTTCTCCATTTATAGTCATTTACCTACTTCTCTATAAATGATAATATAAAAGCTTCCATTATTTTTGAAATGATAAGACATTGATATGACTCGGTATAATAATATAGGGTTGCTCTATCTATCTCATCCTACTAGATAGGTTTCGAAATTTATTAAATTTTTAGCAAGTACACAGGGAATGAAATCCCATCAACATAAGCGGTATTAAATAGTATGCTTAGAACTATATTTCCTATTAATTGGATGCTGTTGGCAGTTTACGACATTAACGACCACTAATTGGATAACTCTTGTAACAGTTATTTGTCCTAATATAAAATGAAGAATCGCATTAGTTACAAAGATAAGAAATATATTCCTCTATTCTTCCTCACGTTAGAAAAACCATCAAGGCTTAGAGTTTGGGGCATGAATTAATCGGTGACTATAGTAGCCAACCGTAAAACGAAGACTAGCAATCAACAAATCGATCAAGTGCTTCCGCAAAAAGTTAGTCCTTTATATAAATCAAAAATGGGATCAGAGCAAGGTTGCTTATTTCCTAGTCTCGATGTCATAAGCATGATTAAAACATTCAATTAATCTGTTTAAATTGAAATCTTTCTCTCGCAATATACATATATGTTATGTGTTTTTTCTGATCAGTCTGACTCAGTGGCAATGTAAATAATACAAACCCCAACCAGAATAATTTGGGTAGAAGAAAAGACAAAAGTAAGTTTTTTTTAAAAGCCTACCATCAAACCCACCTCGAAGGGGTGGCGCGTGAATGTCACACGCCGCCGGCAAAGACCAGTTTTGCTGGGTTTTTTTCTTCCTCTTCCCTCTCTGACCGCCGATCTAAGTGCTTCTGGTTTAAAAACCACAGCACCGCCGCTGAGAAGGCGTGTTAAAAGCAAAGTCAGAGATGATCGGTTTGTCGAAAGCCGATCTACACCTTGGTGGTTTTAGTTTTGCCAAGGAACCGTCTTTTAGAAGTGGAGAAGGGTTGGTTTTTCGTTGTTTTGGGAAATTGAAAGAAAAGCACATTTTGGGTGGCAACAAAGAGAGGGTATCGAAGAAGCCATGGAAATGGAGAGAAGATTTTTTTTAAAAGAATTCTGAGAGAAGTTAAGGAAACAATGAACCATTTAAATTAAAAGAATAAGAGAGAATGGGTAGTGAAGAGTTTTCGAGAATGAGCCTTCTTTAGAGAGAGTTGCACAGAAGATAGAAAGTGTTGTTTAAATGAAAATTGCGCAGTAAAGATAAAAAGGTTTTAAAGCAAAAGATAGGGTTGGCTTATTACTTATGAAGGTGTTGTCGTTTTGTTTTGTTTTTTTAACTGTTATTATTATTTAATTCATTAATGATATGTGAATATGTTTTACAGAAAATGAATTATTATGAGTTTAGTAAATTTGTTTTTTGCTAAATTAATTTGATGTGAAATAATTTTAAATGGTTTGTCCATTTATTTATTTATTATTAAATAAGTTTTACATTTATTTAATTCACGAATGTGTTTTCATATAATATAATTCAAAATATTCCATAAATGTGTTTTATGGGTAATTTTGTATTATATTTAAAATAATATTATATAAACAAGTTTTATATAATTTTGTATGTAAATTTTGTTTTACATGTATTAAGTTTTAATTGTAAATTAGTTTTACATATTGTTTATTTTTGGCATCTTTATGACATGTCAAATTAAAATATTCTAATTAAATTATAAAAATTCCTAATTCATTTTTTTTGTATGAGATGATTATGAGCTTAGTAAAATTTTCGATCATACGATGTGAATTGTGGATTTTTTTGATAATTTAATTAATGTAAATGTGTCTCACGTCATTTTTATATATACTTGAAGATATGGCAACTAAAACTATAATCGGTGATTTGTCCACCACTGAAAACTTGGATGGGTCCAATTATGATATATGGCAAAGGAAGATTCAGTATCTTCTAAATGAACGAGAATTGCTCGAACATTTGACCACAATAATGACTGCACCTTTTTTATTAGACAAAAACGGAAAAGATATTGATACTGCTAGTGAGCAATATCAAGCATCCTTAAAGGCTTATGGACATTGGTCCCAAAAGGATCGTAAGGCATGTTATACTATGTTGTATTTTTTGCATGACGATCTAATTGGAGAATTTGAGGATTGTCCCACTGCTAAAAACATGTGGGACAAGCTTAAGATCACGTTTGGTCAAACATCTACAATAAGGCTTTGTGCCTTACACCTTAAATGGATGAACTACGAGATCAATACGACTTGTACTATGGCTGAACATTTACGAACCATGAGTGCTATGGTTCATGATCTTAAGGTAGCTCGGCAGGCTATCTCTGAAGAGGAACAAGTCTTGAATGTGTTCGGGCTCTTCTAGATCATACTAAGCACTGGAAGAATGTGAAACTTGTTTTGACACACAATAAGAATGTCAAAACTCTTGCAAAGATAACAAGGCACCTCGAAATGGAAGAGGATTGCTTAAAAGCATCTGACTCTTCCAATGTGGCTTTTGTTGCTAAAGGGAATAGACCAAAAGGAAACAATGCCAATCAAGGTAAGAGAAAAGGTTTTTGGCCTCCTCAAAGGAATGGACAAAAAGGTCATATTTCCAAGAAGCAAAAGGCTAAGGGCAAAGGAGAGAAAAACATGGCACGTGTGAAGTGCTATAATTGTGAAAAGAAAGGTCATTTTGCTCGAGATTTTCCTAAACCTAAGAAGGTACCTTTCTTATCCATTACTTCTGAGCTATATGTTTGTTCTCATGCATTAGTTGCTAATTCTCTTCCTAATTGGATTGTAGATATGGGAGCAAGCAAGCACATA
>JAOQMS010000006.1:35209242-35223639 GCA_027563885.1 Erythroxylum longipes
TAATTTGTTCCGAGATGTAGAGTTCAACCCTTCGTGATGATAAATAAATGAACCGATAGGGGTGAATTATAATGTGTCTGACTAGGGAAAATCGTGCAGACTCATAAGTTCAATGCCGTTTTTCTTGCAGCCAAATGGCTAGCTAACGGAGCCTTCTTTCCTTTTGAAGCAGTTTGTGTACACTGCAAGGAACATGCCACAGTAATGCGCAAGAGGAGGCTTTATGTGAAATACGAGTGATCCGTTGGGCTCAGGTACTTCAGGATTTGGTAGAGTGCGTTAAGATTTACCGGAAGTCAATCAACACTTCCCTCATGTCTCGGGAAAGCCCCTGATGTAGGATCCACCACCACCTGTAAGATCAAAGATTCAGAAGTAGATCACAACGAGGAATGTCTTAAATAGTGTCAACTCTTCGCTTAAGGCTCTCCCTTTTAAGAGATTTTGAGTTTGAGTCACGCAAAAAGAGGAGAAATGAGAAGTTTTCTTGTTGATGATCCTCTAGCCCAATAGGCAAAGCTCCTTGATTAGATCAATTATGGACGTCTCGCTTCCATTAACAGTATGGGAGTTGAAGCTACTAGGGAACCTGAGGCTGTTGAGAACCTGATGCTGAGTAAGGCCAACGATCAATCAGCAGTTGATCAATCAAGTATGTGACGATTCCTTGTGTGCAGAAGTGTACAGGCTACGTAGGAACTGAGAGATCTTAGAGTTTCAGATTTACATCATCTAAGGCCCTTAGGGTGGGGTCTTAGGAGCTTAGGATTAGTCTGGTTAAGATGGGATACCTAATATAATTAAAAAAAAGATTCAAAAGTAGATAAGTAGGAGTTGCCTAATGAGTTTTAACTTTTCACTTAAGGCTCTCCTTTGTAGGAGGTCTTGAGTTCGAGTTACCACAAATGGAAGAAAGGAGGAATTTTCCCTATTGATGATCCTCTAGCCCCCTGGTCATGCTCCTTGGTCGAATTAATTGCGGACGTCTCGCTTCTAGCGGCAATGTGAGAGTTGGAACTATTAGAGAACTTGAGGCTGACGGGAACCTAATGCTGAGCAGGGCAGTGATCAATCAACAGTTGACCAATCAATACGTAACGAATCCTTCTGTGCAGAAGTGTACAGGCTACGTGAGAACCTGAAGGATCTTGGAGCTTCAGATTTACCTCCACTAAAATTTTTAGAGTAGGGTCTTAAGAGTTTAGGTTTAGTTCGACAAAACTGAAGTACCTAAAGTATATATATATTAAAAAAAAAGATTCAGAAGTAACTGATGTAAAGAGACAGCACCTGCCAAGCCCAACAAAAGTTAAAAGGCCAGAATATGAGGTGTAAATTATGAAGTTATAAATTTTAACTTGAAAAATTGTGATACTGCATAATGGCTTGATGTATTTAACCCTAAAATATATACAGGAATGATCATGTAATTAATGCTAAAATATATCGTCTTTCGTAATAACTGTTATTCATGTAGAAGAAATTTATTACGTTTTAGTTCCTTATTTTTCTTGATAGTATGGTTTTTCATGCTACTTTGTTTCTTCACATATATCTAACTACTATTTCATTTTGTATACCAATTGTTAGGGGGAAAAAAGAGTTGTTTATTGTTTGGTAAATTGTTGTCGTTTGGTTTAAGTAATTGCCTAAAAAATAAACAATGACGTAAGATACGAGTAGTAGCCAGTAGGAGCAGAGCAGTTATTCTCTCATAAATGTAGTTGGCATGATTGTTGTGAGTTGGCTGAATTAACTATACTCATTGTAGTAGAAAAAGGAGAGAAAACGAAGAATTAGATTTATTCTCTCAAATTGTCTGTCTCTCTCGACTCTCTCGACTCTCTCCTTTTGCTCTTTTATCTCTTCTTTTCTCCCTCTATTATTTAAACCTGCTAGTTTTCATTGTCAAGGAGAAACTTCCTTGGGAGTGGTATCAGAGCACCTCTGTTGGAAGTATTCAATCTGGTTAAATGCCAAGTATAAACGGTTGGGATCTACGATGGCAGAAGGTATTAGGTCCAAGTTGGTGGAAGAAAATGTTAAATTCCTAGTATAGAAGTATGATTAATTGTTGACTAGCCAGGGGAACTTGGTGAGATTAGTAGTAGAAGTGAAAGGCATGATCGGACCCATGGAGGAGATGAACGATCTGATGATGAGATTCATGTCTTCAGTCTCAATGAAGGGAATGGAAAGCACAGAGGCTATAACAGTTGTTCCAAAAGACTCAGAGGCCTTGATCTCATCCACTGTTTCCACTTTCCACCGTGTCGAGATTTGTAACCAATCCTAAAGATGAGACTAATTTACCTTCACCTAAACTTAATTTGAACCTTTTTATGTCCAATCTTATGCTACCCACCCATATTCCACTACCTATGTCCAATTATATGTCACACCTGCATACTTATTACCCTCACCCTAAGATAGAATTTCCCGTTTTTGATGGCTTGAAAGTGTCAGAAAATTTTTGATATCTATTGCGTTGTTGATGAAAGTAAAGTGGAGATGTCATCCATCGGTCTCACTCAAAAGGCAGACGTAGGGTATACGAGATGGGTTATTAATCGACCTGATTAATAAGGGATGTGCTTGTAAGGGATTTTTGTAGGAGATTAGAAGAGCAAGGAATGCAGGAGATTGTAAAAGAATTTAATAGATTGAGGCAAACTGGTAATATGGATGAGCACCAAGAGTAATTTGATGAGATGAGGTTGTTGGTGTTGAAATCGGTACCTATGTTTCCTGAAGAGTACTTTGTTACCAGCGTCATAGGAGGATTGGGTGATAAACTCCAATATTTTGTCAAAATGTACAAGCCACTCACACTAGCTCAAACCTATGAATAAGCTAGGTTGGTGGAATTATCCCTTGAAGCAGCTTTTAAAGACCAAACTAAACCTACCCTAACCTACAAAATTCAAACATCAAATACAGTCTTAACCCAAGCACTACACAAATCCAGCCAAAACTTTAAGACAACCAGTTATACACTTTCCAGCTCCCTTCTATTCAAATTTCAACCAAACAGTTTTAATTTGAAGAAGGAACCGGGGAAGTGCTATAAATGTGGAGACAAGTACCATTTTAGGCATATGTGTAAGAACAAACAGATAATGAGCCTTGAAGGAGAAACAGAATAGGTTGGGAGGTGGAGAAGGTAGAAACTGAGAAGATAGAGTAGGAAGATGCTGAGATAAATGCAAAGCTTTTTCTCAGCAAATGCAAGGACATGAATTCTCAAACGATTTGAGAACAAATATGATTCACTTAACCGTAAATTTATTAAAACTGTTAAAATATAATTAATTGTTGTCCACCATATAGGAAAATATCTAACATTCTCCTTCTTAGATAATAATTAATTACAGGAGTTGTATTGATGATAAAATCAATACAAAAACTAGTTAAGCAAATTTCCGTATATCTCGACCAAGTTAAAAAAAACATTTGATTTAAAGATAATGAAAGTCTATCATTCCGTCCCGTAAGGCTTTCGATACTAAAAAATATCAAACTCGTGTGTGAAATAGGTCCAATATAATCACGCATATCTAATACCTCACTAATATGAGTGAGAAAATGGAGTGTGGCAAACTAGGATGATACATGTATGATTTGATATGTATCATCTTTCCGTTTGTAGGTTTTGATTTATCTAAGCTTTATGCTAAACTAAACTAGATCTTATTTTCTCTTACCGAACGCTAGACTGCATTAGAGAAAACCTTTATGTTCTCTCATTGAATGCTAAGCTACATACTTATATCCCCCTATGTTATTTCAAAATCCATAGATACTCATTAAATTGTATATGTCCTAATGACATAGGCTCAAGGTCAATATGAATATTTGCCCAATAACCTTTAAAATGCTTAAGATCGACACAAACCTTAAGAAATTCACATGTATTATGAAAATTTATAATAACAAATATTATTAAGAATGAAAAGATGATCATCTTTATTAATCAACAACTATAATGTCATAATACATCAAAATATGTAAACATACACGGAGCAAACATAATAATCCCTAACTAATAGTGTCTAAGGAATTCAATACACCCATACTATATACATATCTTTCAAACACAAGTAAGAGAAGTCCTTTAGTTAAAGGAGCAGTTAACATCTCCTTAGTCTTCAAATGTTCCACCTCAATGTCACCTTTTTGCATCAACTCCTTTATGGTCAAGTATTTGACCTACAAATGCTTAGACCCTATGATATTCTTATTTTTATTGCTAAACAATGTAGCAGAAAGATTATCACAATACAATCAAATGGGTCTAGCCATTGAATCAACCACAGATAACTCAAAAATAAAGTTTTTGAGTTAAACCGGCATGCTACAAACTCTACATACATTATTGAGGAAGTCACTAGTGTCTACTTAACACTCTTTCATGATACTGCACTATCTGCTAACATGAAAATGTAACCTGAAGTGGACTTTCTATCATCTAGACACATATCAAAATCAGAATTTGTATACCCTACGAGGTCTAAATTGTTGACCATTATATATTTCAACATATAATCCTTAGTTTCTTTTAAGTATTTTAACACTCGTTTAACTACATTCCAGTGGTCTATCCTTGGATTAACCAGATATCTACCTAGCAGTCCAACAATAAATGCAATGTTTGACCTAGTGTATACCTGAGCATACATCAGGCTATCAATCGCACTAGAATAAGGAACATTCCTCATAGCCTATCTTTCTCCTTCATTCTTTGGACACTATGTCAAAAATAATCTCTCACTATAAGAGATTGGAGTTACAATAAGTCTACAGTCAACCATATTAAACCTTTGTAACACACAATCAATGTATGTATTCTGTGAGAGGCCTAAAGAGTATTGAGATCTGTCCCGGTAAATTTGAATACCTAGGACAAAAAATGCTTCACTAAGATCCTTTATGTTAAAATTCTTGGCCAAAAGTTACTTAGCCTTATGCAACATGGTCAAGTCATTTGATACGACCAATATATCTTCTACATATAACAATAGGAAGATAACTTTGCTCCCGTTGACCTTGTAGTACAAACATCTTTCAACTTTGTTCTCCACAAAGCCGAAAGAGGTCAAAACCTCATCAAACTTTAGGTATCATTGTCTTGAAGCTTGTTTCAAGCCGTACATCGATTTTCTCATTTTGTAAACCTTGTTAGTCCCTTCTTGACTATGAAATCCTTTAGGTTGATCCATATAGACCTCTTCACAAAGGTCACCATTCAGAAAAACAGCTTTAACATCCATCTGATGTAGCTCTATATCAAAATGAGCTACTATTGACATAATCACTCCAAATGCAACCTTAGAGGATATAGGAGAAAAGGTAATATTAAAATCAACCCCTTCTCCTTGAGTGAACCCTTTGGCAACCAATTAAGCCTTAAACCGCTCAAATTTACCCCTAGTGTCCTTAGTCTTAAATAGTCATTTACAATTGACGGGTTTGAAATGTTGAGGCAAATCAACTAGCTCCATACCCATACCTTGTTATGCTTCATAGATTGCATCTTGTCCTTTATTGTATCCCACCATAAATCTAAATGGGTACATCTTCTGTAAAAGTAACCGAATTCACAACATGTCCAATATCATAGTTTGGTTTACCCAAATAGGTTGTGTATTCAAATAAGATAGTAGGTTGTCTCACTCTAGTGGATCTTCGCAATTGCATTGGTTCTTGTACCCTAGGTACCTCTATTTCTATAGGTATGGGTTCCTGTTCCTGTACAGGTATAGTGCTAAAACCTTGATCCACTGGACCTGACTGTATGAGTGGTGGATATGAAATAACTGTAGTATGCATCCTGTTATCATCTGAAAGGTGAGAGGGCATACCCTTATCATAGACATAGTATTTCATAAATTTAGCTGTTTGTGATTCAACTATTTTAACCCTCCCCCTTCTCTACAGTGAAATCTGTAGCTTTTAGTATGGTCGGGATATTCAATTAAGTAGCAATGAGTAGAACAAGCTTGCAATTTGCTTTCATAAGGATTATGCAAACGTACCTTGGCAGGGCAACCTCATACACAAATGTGTGAATGGCTATACTCCCACCTTTCCAATTCTTAAAAGGTATCTTCGATACTGACTTGCTCGGGACTATGTTCAGTATATACAATGTCTTCTTTATAGCTTCACCCCAAAGGTAATCAGGTAGGTTAGTCATGCTTTGCATAGACCTCATTATGTTCTTTATGGTGCGGTTATGTTTTTTAGCCACACCATTTTGTTTAGGACACTTAGCTTAGTAAATTGAGTCACTATTCCAACTGATTCCACATATCTAGAAAATAGACCCTTTTCTTATCCTGAAACACCATGTTTGCCATAATACTCTCCTCCATGGTTAAATCTGACAATCTTAATGTATTTTTCCAATTAGTTCTCAACCTTAGTCTTAAAGATCTTGAATTTATCAAGAACTTTAGACTTTTTCTTAAACAAGAATGATAAAGCAAACACATGCAAGAGGAGGGTGAATTGTGTGTAACCAAAAAAAATCGCAAGTTCTTTCAATTTTTATAATAAGCAAATCCTAGTTAATGAATAAAAACAGTAAGAGTTTGTCAGACGATAATGTCTTTTAAACGACAGGAGCCTTTTAGGCGATATAAGCCTTTTAGGGATAGGACCCTGCTTAAACAAAAGGAACCTACTGAATGATAAATCCTGTTAAAACAATTTAAAAAATAGAAGGTGCCTATTAAAACTGAAAGGAACCTCTTGCAGGTTAAAAACAGAAAGAGCCTTTTATAAAGTGAATGAGTCTTTTACTAAAAAAAACACACACACACAATATAATGTGAAAATTTAAAAGTTAAAAAGAGAGAGAAAAAGATGCAGTCGATTTATACTGGATCGGGTAACAACCAAGCCTACGTTCAATCCCCAAGTATCCAACATGAATATTTCACTATAAGATTCCAAGTATTAAATTTGACGAGCCTCTCTAAGCTCACAAGTATATATTTTTCAAGGTTCTCCAACCTTCCACACTCGAAGTATATAACAAGCTTCTAAAATCTCATATAAAAATAAAGTGTAAAATTAAAAGTAAGTTCTCAAGCAACAATTTCTCTTTTAATAGAGTGATTTCACTTTCTAAGGCATAATAAGAATGATATGACTCTCAAGAATATAGATGCTACTCAAATGTTTCAAAAATCTGTATATGTTCGTTACTTCACAAGTGTTATTACTCTTCTTTAAATAGTCAATTTCTTCAACTAGCCGTTGCTTCATCTTAATTCTGAGTTGACTTTGAATTTTCAATATCATCTCTGTTGGAACAAAAATTTTCGGAGCTAATTGTTCGAAAAGGTAATATCCTCTCGGATGTTAATAAGGAATGTTTACTAAGAAGGTTCCTGCAAAAAAGGAAGTAATTTCCTATGATTTTATTTTCTTAAAAATACCATTATCTATACAAGGAAATATCCAATTTGAATTTTGAAATATTATATAGTTATCATCAAAACTGTTAAATATAAAGTTTGAACTAACAATCTCCCTCTTTTTGATGATGACAATAATAGATATATTTTTTTAAAATTCAAAGAGATAATAGATGATTTCAAAAGATATCTGTGACTTTTATATGTTCAGACATAATTAGAAGGAGATTGTCTCTTAAGAAAGGAACCTATCGTTTATATATCACAGATTTTCACAAGTTTAACAGCAGAATCAATCACATATATAATTGAGGCAGCATTGAGAAATATGCATTGAGAAGTATATTATCATATATGCAAAAACATATCTATATAAAGTCTCCCCTTTTGTCATTATCAAAAATAATAAAGTATAGGGAGGAAGGAACTACCACAAGTTCAAATAAGCCAGGCAGAAAAGAATAGCACCAGAGTTAATGAAGGGATTGAAAGATTTTTCTCAATAAAATCTGCATATGAAGAAGCTGATTTTGCATGTTATCTATTTGTTCTCGCATCTGCTCTTGATTGGCTTGAATGTTCTGTAGTTGTTGATGGAATTTTGCACTATTTTCATCCTGAGGAAGAGCAGGAGTTTGTTGGTCTAGAGTAGGATCTAAGTTTTCTGCTACTCTTTTAGATCTTTCGTCTACCCAAACATTGTTTTGCAATTTATATCCAAATTGATAGGAAATGGAAGGGTGAACTTAGTCGGTGCATACCAATTCAGATTTGCAAAAGGAAATTCATAATGGTTGAAAATCTTGGCGAGCAATATCCCATAAGGTAGTAACCAATGGTATTCTTATGGTTCCCTTTATCTACGATGAACCTCAAGATCATAGCTAGAAGATTCATTCTATTCCCTTTTAGTAAATTATATAGCAAGCTACACCGTTCAACTGAGTTACTCTTGAAAAAAAATTGAAGTAGCTGAAAGTGATGCAAGGCATCGTGGTATTAAGTTTAATTGTCTACTTCGGGTCTCTTGTCTTGGGTGTTCTCAATATAAAGGCATATAGATTTGACAACTTCAACTAACTCCAGATCATCAACATCCCACTTATAACAGGAAAAATTAATTCTCCTTATAAGTGCTACTTCTAATATATCTCCTAGGATTTCTTCAGAAATTAAAATTTCACATTTATGCACCCATGAGATAATGGATAACTTTCTATTAATTTCTTCCTTTTTTATGTGTGTGTAGAATATCCTAACTAGCTCATCGTATATTGTCTCATCTAATTTTAGAAAGTTTTCCCAACCAATGGCAACAAAGAAAGGAGAGATGGGTATACCTATGTCATCAAACATCATAGGAGGGAAGATCCGCCCAGTAACTACCTTTTTTTTCTTATACTATGTTTTATAACGGACTTCAGCTTCCATTGATTTAAACATTTTTTATGGTATTAATGTCTTTCTTTGCTTGTGTGTAGTTATCTTTATTTTCTTTTCCCTTTTTTCATTAGGAAATATCTCTTCTTAAGACATCTCTTTTCTATCAATAGGGTCTTTCATAGTATCTTTAGTTATAGGCACTTTGCCTTTCTTTATTTCTTCCCTTTTTCTTTTCCTAACTTCTTCTTCCTCTTTCTTTTCAACATCCATGGTTTCTTTTTGTTCAGAACTTTTCTCGGCTTATTTTGCAAGACTTCTTAGTAGTTTTTTATCTGAATCATTTTCATTTGTGAAGTAAATCACACGTTAATATAGAAATTACGTACTATATATGATATATACAAGAAGGGGGGTTGAATTGTGTATTCTTTTCGTGAATACAAAATCTTTAATATTTCTGATAAGAACTTCTCTAACTTGTTAAAAGAATATCACAAGAGTTATATGAAAATTGTTACGTAGATAAATCGCAAATAACTTCTATATACTTATTTAAAAAAACAAAATAGAATGAGTTGAGAGATAGAAGATAGACTCTGTGATTTTATACTGGTTCACCCCAAACTGTGGGTTACGTCCAGTCCTCAGAATTCATCCGAGTGTTCCCTATACTTCAACAAATGTACAAGTATTCTTTCTTCCTTCTAGAGCCTCTTCAGGTCTCTTACACCGAGTATTCTTTCAGCTATCTTAGCCTCTCCAGGCTCTTAGCCTTTTCTTTCTCTCACTAGAAAGATATCGTGAGCTATTGCTAAAGTAGATTTAGCTCTCCAGTATCGCACTACACAATTTTTCTCTTCTAAGTATACACTCAAAAAATGTAAGATCAAAGGTTTTCCGAAAAGTTGAAAAAGTTATTTAACCTTCGACTATGACTAGTATTTATAGTCTAAGTCTCCAACTGCTTCTTGATTCTTGATAACTGCTTCTTGAGTCTTGATAACCGCTTCTTGAATCTTGATGACCGCTATTTAGTTGAGTTTTGTAACTAACTCCAACTAACTAACTGTTCGACGTACTCACATATCTTCTGCTTTGTATCGTCTGTGTTTTCTTCTTCTATGTTTTGTTTCTTCTGTGTTTTGCTTTCTTTAGTGTTTTGCTTTCTTCTGTGTTTTGCTTCTTCTGTGGTTTGCTTTCTTCTGTTTTTTGCTTTCTTCTGTCTTCTGCTTCTTCTGTATCTTTACGCTTCTACTGTGTTTTTCTTTCTTCTGTGTTTTGCTTCTTCTGTGTTTTGCTTTCTTCTGTCTTCTGCTTCTTTTATATCTTTACGCTTTTTCTGTGTTTTGCTTTCTTTTGTCTTCTGCTTCTTCTGTATCTTTGCGCTTCTTCTGTGTTTTGCTTTCTTCTGTGTTTTGCTTCTTCTGTATCTTTGCGCTTCTTCTATATCTTGCTTTCTTCTTTGTTTTGCTTTATTTTGTGTTTTGCTTCTTCTGTGTTTTGCTTTCTTCTGTCTTCTGCTTCTTCTGTATCTTTGCGCTTCTTCTGTATCTTCTACTTCTTCTGTGTCTTTGCGCTTCTTCTGTATTTTCTACTTCTTCTGTATCTTTGCGCTTCTTCTATCTTTTCTACTTCTTCTGTATCTTTTGCTTCTCCGCATCTTTGCTTCTTCTGTGCTTTGCGCTTCTTCTGTGTTTTCTATTTCTTCTGTACACTTAACGCACTCATCAAACTAGTTCATTTATTTCTAACATTATTATTATTTGATTGTCATCAAAATTAATCATCGTAAAGTCCTCCTGACTTAACAATCTCCCCCTTTTTGATGATAACAAATAATCACAATTTAGAAAGATAAAAGTGAATGAACTATTTTTATTCAGATAATGAATAAGAAAAAATTAAGCAATGTACACATATGCAATCTTCTGTATCTATTCTTCTCTTCTTTCTTCTGTTTTTCTTCTGCTTCTGCTTCTGCTTTTCTTCCTTCTGCTTCTCTTCTGTTTCTGTTTCTTCTACTCTTCTCCCCCTTATTCTTTTCTCCTTTCTTCTTCCTTCTACTTTTCTCCCCCTTATCTTTTGTTCTTCTCCCCTATTTGTTATTAATCAAAAAGGTTATCTCAGATGCTTCATGATTTCAGAAAACATTCGTTGCATGTCAGTCCTGATCAACTTGAGGTCTTATTCTATTGACACTCGAAGATAAACTACTTCCTCATGTAGATCACCAACTGAGTCACTCAAATCATCAACCTTAGTATGAATTTCTTCAATCTCCTTCACTAAGGCTTCCTGACTCCACTACTGAGAGTGACTAACTTCTTCCATCCCAATTGTAGGAACTCGTTGAGGTGCACTTGATGGATAGAAGTTTGGTTCATCATGTGTTTCTAAAGGTAAAACATCTAGATCAATGATTTTCAAAACAGGAGGTTTGAACAATTGTTTTCCTTCTGGGAGATCAAGGTCATCAAGTTTTGGTAGTTTTGATATTGGTTTGCCAAGAAGGTGAAGGACATCTTTAATTGAAGGTATAGAACTTAAAGGTCTAAGGTGGATAATTAGGTTCACAAGAGTTTCTAAGTTGAAGCTAATACCTCCGACCATGATAGTTCTGAACCGTCCTTTAGTCACCCTTCCAACTACCTGAGAAGTTGCATCTATGGTGAAGCATCCACAATGACTTCCTGATGCTTTTGAGATGTGATGTGAAACATAGATTCCTCTTGGTTGTTCAGCATTACATGCATCATCTGTGCTTCTCACAGCTTCTTATATTTGCTCATCTGTAAGGTCACCTGTTTTTCCTTCAGGGTACATCTTCTGTTTCCCTTTTTCTACATTACATACAATGTTTGATGCTCTAGGTTGCACATTAGGTACAATCTTGATCAATGTTCTACTTGTAGCTGGGAAGATGGTATATCGATCCATTTTCATTTTCAACAGATATGGTTCTAACTTTTCATCTCTCAGAATCTTATATAATCTTCTTTCTTCATGATTCAGAAGATGTATAGATCGATCATTGACTAAGATAGGTTCAACTTGTACCTTGATTATCCTTTTCACAGGTTCTCTTATTATGATTGAGCCTCTTCTTCTAACAAGTACCATTTCTTCTATCACCTTCATTTTCAAGTCCTCTTTTCTGATAGGACTATGGGAATCAACTGATTTTTCCTTCTGTTTAACACCAGTTGAAGTACTCTCTTTCTGACTGGTCTTCAACTTCTTATTTTCTTTTACGAGTTAAGAAGGTGGTTGTTGTTGGGGTCTCTTCTTCTCAAACTCCAACTTCCTCTTAATTTTGGTCTCTTTTGTTGACTTTGGCTGCTGTTGTTGCAAAATTGAAACCTAAGAACTAGTAGCCTGTGGTGCTTTTTCTACCTTCTTAGAATCTTCACCAGGAATCAATTCTTTCCCTCTCTTCTGCTCTTGTTATCGGAGAGTTAGTAACCTTGGTGATCTTCTTGATTTCTTAACTTGCTCAATATCAAGTGTCTCTCCTTTTCTTTTCAACAACACTTGTTTCTTAGATAGATGCACCTGGCTTTCTTCTTTTTGTAAAATCTTCTTATCTTTAACTGCTACCTCAGACGATTTATTCTTCTTTTCTTCTATATCCATTCTTCCTGAGAGTTGAGATTTCTTCTTCTCAGTGGGAGTAACATTTCCAATTACGCTACGTCTGGCTGTGCGCTCCCCCTCAGTCCTTGCTTTCGCCATAAAAGTTGTCTCCTCCTTTTCCTGGGTTTTCAATCCCATTCTACATATAGTCGACGCATTAATAATGCTTTTAATTTTTATCTTCACCCTGTTTCCTCTGTCCAGAAGAATTCTAGAATCTCTAAAGACTCTTGTTAACATCATGCCATACGATAAGGCATTGGAATCCCTCTTTGTCTTCATCATTTACCCCAAAATCAGGTGTGGAAGATTTATTGGCTGATGGTTTAGTAGATAGAATAGGCATTGTTCATCTATGTTTGTCACAATATTCTTCGATCCTGTTCTTGGTAGAATACAGTGAAAAGGTATAGTATGTAGAACCCTAGCCTTCGGAGCAAGATTTGACGCCTTCTTTTCCTTTGGTTCACTACTTCCGTATAGTTATCGATTTACATGTGCCTTCTCTACAAGGTTGTCAGTCATCCATCTAGTGTTCTGAGACACCTCAACTCCAACACATGGACATCCACTGACCTTCTTAATTAACTCCAATGTTACAATAACCGACAATCTATCCACCATTGATACCACAGTATCGTCTACTACTTTCATATTCTTCCAAAACTCATAAACTTCATTCAGATAAACTATTTCACGAACCTGAAAGAAGTTCTTCCATCTCGCTGCATCGACTTCTGATTCAATGTCCATCTGATTCTTCTTCAAAGAGTCGAAATCAACGAGTCTTCCATAAATCATAGCTTGATCCATTATGATCTTTAGACAGTAGGAACTTTTAAAGGTACTGAGATTAGTTTCTAAAGATGAGAATGTAAGCGAAAGGGCTTGAAATCAGGAGTAATGAAACGTTTTTGTTTGAGAGCTTCTGCAAAAGTCGATTTTAGAGGATTTCAAGAGTATTCTAGAGTCGGTGATGTTTTGAACCTTTTAAGAGGATTTCCCTTTATACTATCTTCTCAAAAAAATTACCGTTTGTAACTTGCAGTTGCTGTGCTCTTGAAAACTTACAACTTTTTATCTTCCTTCTGTAAAATCATCTGGGTCATAACGTGTCAGATGATTGATCACACAACACTACCATATTCAAGTTTCGTCTAATTTCTTTGAATCTTTCTTCATTCAAGGGCTTAGTGAATATATCTGGCCATTGATGATTCGTCTCAACAAACTGTAGACTAACGATTCCCTTCTGTACATAGTCTCGCAAAAAATAATGCCTAACTTCGATATGTTTTATCCTTGAGTGTTGTATTGGATTCTTCGATAAGTTAATAGCACTTGTGTTGTCACAGAAGATTGGAATTTGTTCTTCTTGTATTGAATAATCTTCTAACTGATACTTAATCTATAACGTTTGTGAGCAACAGCTTGCAACTAACATATATTCAGCTTCTGAAGTAGATAGAGCGATTGAGCTTTGCCTCTTACTAGACCATGAAACTATATTATAACTAAGAAAGTGACAGCCTCCACTTGTACTCTTCTTATCAATCTTGTCTCAAGCGTAATCAGCATCATAGTAGCCAATTAACCTGAAATCTTTAAATTTCTCATACATTAAGCAAAGATTAGTAGAACCTGATAGATATCTCAAAATTCTTTTAACAGCAATATAATTAGATTCTCTAGGACCTGCTTAAAATCTAGCACACAAATAAACACTAAACAAAATATCAGGTTTGCTTATTGTAAGGTAAAGTAAAGAACCAATAATTCCTTTAAAAAGGGTTTGATCAATCTTGTAACACCCCATTACCATAGGGTACGCACCGGGACGCCCGTAGGTCATTCCGATATATATCCTATGACAAGGGAGTGCTACGAGCAATCACTACATTACTCCACATGGCATCATATCAATTGAATAATTAAAGCAGTAATTGTAACTGACAAG
>JAOQMS010000006.1:35223739-35242512 GCA_027563885.1 Erythroxylum longipes
TAACCTAATTAAACCCTAAATGCATACTAAACACTTGAAATGACATTAAAATACTTATCAAATCTAACCCTAAAATATAATACAAATCACAACTATCAAGCTCTATTATTATATTACACTATTTCAAATTGCCTCAACCTTTATATTATTATCTCCAACCAATCCTTCACTATTAGATTCCTAATATGTGCCCAAAAAAAAAACACATATGGTATAAGCTCCTATCCATTAACAATCTCCTAATTCATAAATTGGTTTTCGCTTTTATGATCATATCATCGTTTGAGCTACAGTTATTTAAAGTTATAATTGAGAGTTTCATGTCATTAAGCATTTTGCCAATACTATTGCCAACCTGTCATCTGTATGCAACTTTAAGACATAAATAAATCTCTATTTAAAATATAAACAAATATCAATTATGATATAATCAATAAACAAATGATAACAAAATTAAAGAATATTATTTACCTTAAGATTAAGCAACATAAAGTCTAGTTATTATCAATATAACGTGTTGCCACCTCCATATAGTCCTTGTTTTAGTTGCCAATCATCCATATATCTAATGTGATGGCAACTCGTTCTTAATTACTTAACAATGTCTTTAATAGCAAATTATTTTGTTCTTCATAAATCTTAAAGATATCTATCTTTATGATATTACTAGTAGATATCTTGAAAGTTAGTTGAAGTGAGGTGACAGACATCCTAAAATTTTGATTATCAATAATAGAGAGAAGATATTTATTCTCTATGATCATTTTTGCCAATAAATACTTGGATATGTGAAAATCATAACCCTTAGTTGTTATTTCACTCTTTCGTTTCATTAGGTTATGGTTCAAAAAATTTTTATTTCCTTACATTATCATAACCTCGGTATTCATTTTGCTATTTCTTTTTATTAGTTTTGGGTTTAAAAAGTTTGACTTCTTAATACCATCTTCTTTTTGTTGTAAGAGTCCATATGCCTCTTCAAATAAGATGTATCACCTTTAGAACCCTTGACCAACATCTTATAGAGATACTTTTATTCAGCTCTATCAACCATATCAGTTGATCTAATCGATAAATTGACTCTAAAAATCACTGATGTTTTTATCTTAAAAGAAACAGTCATTCAACCTAAACTATTTCTACTCTTAGTATATTTTCAAGTACCAAATTGGAACTCTCTATTATGTTGCCTTATATTGTTGAAGGATTATATACGTCCATATGAAAAAAAAAACATAAACAAGATAATTATGAAAAGTTAGATATAAATACAACTTATTGACGTAATAAACATAACAAAAGAAGTTACTATATGAGCTATAAATATTTGAACATAAACTGGAAACTTTGAGGTCTTGACAAAATGTTAATATTAAAAACTATTAATAAGGGTTAAAGAAAGAAAATTCAATAGAGAACGTATAAAAATTATCAATATATTTTCTCAAGAAGAAAATATAACCTTTCCAAATAAATAGACACCATTCAAATTATCCCAATTTGTAGCTTGCGAAGAAATATCTAGATGTTCAGGCTAGGATGATGTATAGGTTGGAAACCCGTGAGGCTTATTGTTGAAAAATTCTACGAGCCTAGGAGTCACAACGAGAACTTGTTTTCTTGATTCACAAGCGTAAACAATGCCACGTACCACAGTATTGAAATCAATTGTAGTTGATTAATTCAAACATAAATATTTCAACTTCAATGTGATTAATTCAAACTTAGTATTAACACAAGAAATTCATAGGTTTAATAGACATGGCAGTTCGTTGCATAATAAACCCCTAGGGCAGTATATATGCTGGAAACTCATGACGTAGCTCCCGTGGAGTTTGCATACAGGAAGAATTGATGGATTTCTATGGTAAAATTATTGAGAGACTTGGAATTGAGTACCCTACATTGCAAATAAAGTGGAATGTGATATTTAAGTGTGACTGGTTTGATCCAACTTCTAATGTTGGTACAAAAGTACATAGCCGATACAATCTAGTTGAAATCAACCAACGAAGAAGATTTAGACAATTTGAACCTTTCGTGTTAGCAATGCAAGCAATCCAGGTAGATTATGTCCCTTTTCCCACCTTACGACGAGATAAGTTAGATTGGTTGGCTATTTGTAAAGTTAAACCTAGAGGTGTTTTTAAATCATATGGAAAAGGAGAATAGATAATTGAAAGTGAAGCATTTCAAGAATATGTTTATAAAATAAATGCATCTGTTATATATGACAAGAATGAACTTTTGAACGATTCAAATAATGAATATGTTGAAATTTCATTTGGAGAGGATGAGGAGGGTGAGAGATCTGAAGAGGATCATAAGTTTGATTTTAATTCTTCAAAAAAAGAAGATGATGATTTTGATTTACAATTAAGTGCTGATAGCAATTAATTTGTGTTTATAATAGAATATTATATTTAATAAATCAATTATTGAGTCAATAATATATTGTTATATATTGAACTAAAATTGTTTTATTTTTGGAATGTTCAATAAAATATGAATTTCATGTTAAAATATGCCACCAAAGAGAAAATAGGATATGATGCGACCAAGGTTTAGACCACAATTTGGAGCCAGTTACTTTCCAGGTGAAGCATCACATTCTACAGTTGCAACCGAATTAGATGTTGTACCTCCAGCTACTACACTTACAGATGAGGCATCACCTTCTGTACCTGCTGCTATACCATCCACCATCCCTATACCGTCAGAGATATCAGGGGTAAATGATGCAAATGAAGGAGTCGACCTCCAGCCTAGAGTTGATGGAGTTTATGGAAGAACTTACATCATAATTATGAATAGCCTGTAAGTGAAAATACATGAAATACCATATGTTTATAATTAAGTTATAGATTTAAATTTAAAAATGATATAAAACTGTTTTTATATTAGATTGATTCCATCTGGATCGTGCTTAAGAAGCATGATAACCAAATTCAAGAAGAAGATTAATCTAGAGGGTTATATATATGGAAGAATATCTCTCAGGTGACAAAGAATTTTTATTATCAGGAGTTTGAGGTAAAAAAATTTTATTATTTTATTATTTTTTCTAATTAGATAAATATTGTAGGTTATAAGTACTTATCGTATGTTTTTCTTTTTTTTTCAAAAGAATTTTTTGGGATTCTGAATTTGATGCGGTTATTTATAAAGTATGAGAGAGATGAGCTTGTACACATTATAGAGACTTTATTGGTACAATACATAAGACTAGTGTACGACCTCCTTATATTTCTGAAGAAATATGGAGTCGTTGGCAGCAGTATTGGACATTACCGAGGCAATGTCCATTTAAAAGCATATTCTACTAATAGACCTGGAGAACTGGGAGAGGAGAGTCTTCCCATACACACTGGAGAATCTATTACCCTCTACGAGCATGTAAAAAGACTTGTAAGTATCTACACTTTACACTTATATTCTGATTTTTTTACTTTGATGTATTACAATTTAATTTAATCTGTGAATTTTGGAATAAAAATATCTGTGGTATGGAGAATGATAATGTTATAAATGTCTAGTGCCATATATGACTGTGTTGTTGAGTTACTTTCTTTGCTCAACAGGAGGTAAATTAAATATCATAAAAATAAAAAAATATGTCAAAATTTTTGTAAATTATAGTTCACTTATAACATTTTATTCTGATGCAAGAAAAGCCTATGGGTAGGAAGCCTACACCCTGTCAGCTCTTTTTGTACACTCATACCAAGAAATATGACGGTGAGACCTTCATTAATGCCTGATGTCGAGAACTAAATGTACGTGAAATTTATGCTTCAATATTAATGCTTAATAATTATCACTTATTAACATAAACATTTTCTTCTAATATGACCAAATACAAAAAAGAATTCAACAATAGTTTCAGCAGTCTGAAGATGTTAATGAGAGTCAAACCTATCTTCATGTAGTAGGTGTTAACGATCGTTGTGAAAGGATATTCAACTTAGGTTCATTTACGAATACATGTTATTCGCAATCCTCCACATTTAGTACAGCAACATCTAGTAGGCGGTCTGCATCTAATGAAGTCCATAAGCTTCAGAGCATAGTACAAGTACTGGCAACTCAGTTGCAACAGTCGATAGAGTACATAGCTCAGCTCTGTAATGAGATGGATGAGTTGAAGAGAAAGGACAGCACCCCATCGAGCATCATCAATCAACTTTCTATTTTAACAAATTAAATGTAGAAACAAATTAAAATATTATCAACAAATAGCTTATAGATTTATAAATTATATATCAATTATACGATTTTCAACTAAAATTAAATGCAAGGAAAAATTAAAAAATAGTATCAATAAATTTACCAATAGAAAAACAAAATCCATCAATAAAATATAATAAATTTACCAACGGATAAATAAGTTTCATCGAGATTTCACATAATTTAGATTACCACCACAAGTTTTCTTTTTTGCATTTCACTGTGTCGACCACTATAACCTTTTATCGGTCTTTATGTTGGTTGGGCTTCTGATGGTAAAAGTAAAATGTGCCTTCCCTTCTTTTCTTTTTTATGATTATAAAATTGAATAAATTTTTCTGAAAATTATATGTACACATTAATTTATAAAACTATATATTTTAAATAAATTATTTAATAAATTAATAATTTATAATTAATTAATATACATAAGCTTTAATATATTATATAAATTAATCATTATGTTTAAATTTTAGATGAAGTGAAGAGAATCGTTACAATTACAATTTATATTTATTATTTGTTGAATTAAAGCATTCATATCATTAATATAATTTTTATATGTTAGTTTCTCATTTGACTTCATCACAAGGTCCATTTTTTAATAATGATAAGTTTAAAATAATTTATAATTGATATATTTTAAATAAATAATTTAGGATTAAATTTAAATGATCGCTTTAAATTCTTAAAAAATTAAATATTTAATCTTTAAAAACTCTTTTTCAACCACTTTAAATACTTCCAAAAGGTAAGATGACCACATTCCTAAGAAGAAAGCATTTTGTTGTCAAGCTTCTTGCGCGAGTACTATGCTTGATATCATTCATTTGAATTTTCTTCACTTTATTTTTTTTGTCTTGTTTAACAATTTTGATTTAGATTAAATCTCCAAAATGAGTCCAACTGACTCAACAAACTTCATCACTTTGTCCATATGACATGGTTAGAAGCTTATAATTCATGATATTCTAGAGAAGAAAAAAAAGTCCAAGTTATGCATTTCAGAAAAACAAAAAGGTTCATTTTAGACAAGTTTTTAGGTAGAAATAACATAGTACTCACTCTCCCTCATGAAAATAACAATTTAGTCCTCCTAACCATGTTTTTAACAGAATTTCATCTAACAACTTACGTACACGTCGCTTAATATTTTTGATAATTACTAACTCACTATTATATATCTTCCTCTTCAGCTAGCCATGTATTCAATATCTTCTTTTTAAGAGAATCCTTTACATAATGTGATATGTTGTTGGCAACATTAAGTTGAACAAAATTTTGGGAGGATGGGTCATGCTTACCATTCTCATTCTGACAAGTAGATTCTTTACCATTTATAGTAATGTTGGACCTTTTTCCCTGTCCTTATTTGGTTGCAAATCTATCAGCCTATCTATTATAGCAATGGATGTTAACTAAACAATAAACATGTTTCTTTAGTTAATATCACGGATAATCTTTATGATATTACCACTTCCAAAATTATATAATTTGGCATCCAAAGTCTTATAGCTTGATAATTATTATGATTATTTAGATAATTTAATTGCTATTCAATTTAAATTCATAAATTTATTTGAAATAAGAACCTTTATTATTATGGATAATAAATTTAAATTTGCTTAAACTTTTAAGATATTTTTAATTCAGTGTTTAATCATTTAAATATTTCAATTTGGTAATTATACAAAACTTATCAAAATGTTATTAACGTAAATAAGTAGACACTTATACAATATTTGGTGAATAGGTCACATTAGAAGAAAAAAAACTAATAGATATAACGTTTTAACTTAAGTAAGACGAATAAATTAAAATTTTTAAAACTTAGATACTAAATTAAAAAATTAAATACTTTTGAAAATTTTTCCTTAACTATTTAAGTGTTAGAACTACCTTCAATATATTATGATTAGAATTATTTTTTTTTTGAAAGGAAAGTCGAAGTTAAAAAATGCATTGACGTGATGAATTCTGTATTAACTCTGGCTTTCATATTGGCAGGGGATTGTCTTCTTCGTTTCTCGGTTGTTTTCAGCTTTCATGTTGGTCCCAACTGACCAGTTACAAATAAGCTCTTTAATAATTGAAATGTTTACTGGAAAAAACACACAATACAATACAAATGGCATTCTTTACTATAAGGTATTCAAATACCAAATATCTTTTATCTTTATGGGTGTTAATCTCACACGGATTACCAAACAACCAACACAGGGACAACTTAGCCTACCCAAAAGAAAAGAAAAAAAATTAAAAAATTAAACCGATTTAAACTATTTAACTACAAAAATCTTAAAATATATGATTTTTTAATCTAATTTTTAAAATTTCGGTTTGATTTATTTTAATAAATTTTATTATTAAAAACTGATTAGTATATTAATTAATCGGTTAATTTTATTAATTAATAAGTTGTTATAAAATAAAATAAATAATTTTTAAATTAAACTTTTAATTCTTCAATAAATAAAATAATCTCTTTTAATCATATTTCAAATTATTTAATTTTAATAAATTTTAAGTAAATTTAAATGATTAAACCTTTTAAATTTTAAATCCCTTAACTACCTTTCAATCCTGATGGATTTAAAAGTATTTTTACAAAATTCTTGCTCTTACCATGAACAAATTACAATGGATTAAGGGGGAAAAT
Source organism: Erythroxylum longipes (assembly GCA_027563885.1). Taxonomy (NCBI): domain Eukaryota; kingdom Viridiplantae; phylum Streptophyta; class Magnoliopsida; order Malpighiales; family Erythroxylaceae; genus Erythroxylum; species Erythroxylum longipes. Next base: position 35,230,626 of record JAOQMS010000006.1, read on the forward strand.
AAAGAAAGTGGATATAATGTTATGCCACGCGTCATTCATCAAAGAACTAGCTTATGTGGCCCAGCATTAGCTTTTCACATTGACAGAGCGCAATATATGACCAATAATGGGTGAAGCAAAGCAAAAGCAGCAACTTACTTCCACGCTCCACCACCATACCCCGTCACCGCCCTCCGCCGGACACCGGTGAATTGTGTCGCCGTCGTTGATACTCTATCATGGACGTTGACTTTTGGGCTTCGAAAATCAACTCGGTCAAGCATCTCTCTGCTGTCCAAGCTGGTAGACACCTCTTTGTTGCTTGACAGTTCTTTGTCCTTTCCATTGCCTATATGCTTCTGTTCCTGCAAAATGTTTTTATCGTTTGTTTTGTGTTTTTTCTTGTTTCTTGCAAATAACGGCTTGTCTGAGACATTCTACAGTTGGGTTATGTTACACTAAACCTTTGACTACTTCAATTGTCTGAAAGTTTCAGTTTTTAGCTCCATCTTTTGTTTCTAGGACACGGTAGAGGCTAGTGTTTCAGGTTGGCTACTGGTTTAGTTAAATTTCATGCCTTTAGCAACTTTATGAGGTAAGTTTATGCTTTTGGTTTTTCACTTGCAATACAATTGATATGTTGTTAAGGGGAAAAAAGGAAAAGAAAACTTCATTAGTGTTAAGTTCTTAATCCATGTCAGATGACACTTGGAGATTTTATGATTATATATCTTCTTCCCTTTCTATTTAAATTTCTTAAATTTGTGATGCATCTAAAATTGGAAACTGATGGAATATCTTTTGGATATGTGTTTTTTTATTCTGTGAGTTAAGATTACCCATCCTATGAACTCTTTGAGGTTTTATTAGCTTAAATACGTGAATTAGAGTTGATTAAGATATATTAGGTAGATGCGTATGAGGATAATCAGAAACGGAAGACCAACTAGTATGACAAACTACTATAAAGTTAGCAAACGTGAAAATTCCCATCATAGTGTGTTTTTCACTTGGGGAATTCCATGTGGAAGGATTTGCATCAACTTAAGATATGGATACAGAAGGAAATTTCAAATGTTTTGAAGTTGAGGTTAAAAGATGTCTGGTTTTTCAAGTTTTATAAAACAGCAGGAGAGTGATTATGACTAACATTATTGAATTGATGATCATCATAATGATTTGAACTTGGATGAGGAACAAATATATTCTAGTAGGTCTCGCAAAACCCCATATCCAAGTTTGGTATGTACATTCTTTTTCTTGGATTATTCAAATTGGATTCTCTATAGTTCTGTAGTCTTGGATATTTCTCTTGCTTTCAAGTTTATGATGACCTCTTTGGTTTCAATGTTGGACACTAGTTGTGACGGCTAGATCGTTGACCATGTCATCCACATCACATTTTTTCCTCTGTTCCTTTATTCCTTGCTCTTCAATGTGTCAACAGATCATCATTTGGCTGTGGATGATTCAGATGGCGACGAAGATGCCAGATCTTGCTTTCCATGCCCGTTCTGCTATGTTGATGTTGAAATCAATGTCTTATGCAGCCGTCTGGAGAACGAGCACTTCTTTGACTTAAAAAATTCAGTATGTGCTTGCCATTTTCTGATGAGAAGATTTTGTCAAACATAGATAATTATATTAAAAAGAAAAAGGTTGTTGCTGTTTTACAAGCAACCAGGCTAAATTGTTGTCCATATAAATGGATTAACATAGGTAATTTCTTGCTTGGTTGCTTCTTGTGGGATTCTTTTATTGAAGCTGCTTGTAGCATGTACGAGGTTTCTCAGTAAAAGTACTTTGAAAATTGAACTTGATAGGTAATTCAAACTCTGAATCTCATAATTATACCCGCCTGAATAATTGAAATGATAAATGGATGTTCTGCTATGCGCATGCAGTCTACTGTACTTCTGATCGAAATTTGAACTTGATGGGTAACTTCAACACTGCCGTTTCAGGTTTGTCCCATTTGTGCAGCTAATTTGGGTAAGGATATAATGGGACATATTATATTGCAGCATACAAATTCATTGAAGGTATTGTCCATTTCTTGTATCTTTGATTATAAGATGTTAAACTAAGATTTAGTCCTAATCTAGTTGGCAGACATGAAATTTTTCATATGTTCTTTCCTGACATGATTTTAGGTTTTAGATTCATCAGAAATCTTGTCAATGTGTGCTTTGCAGCGCAGAAAAAGAACTCTAAAATCTGGCCTTTGGAGTGGTAGTTCAGTAATGCTTGGAAAAGAGCTGAGCTCATTCCTTGGGTCTTCAACTAATGGCAGAGCAAACACAGTTGAACTTGCACCAGACTTGCTACTTACACCATTTCTAGGCATTGTGAAAGATTCAGACCCTAAAGGAAATCAACAAGACGAATCTTCTAACAAATTTGCCTCCATCTCTAATTTGAAAAGGTAGTCCTTCTCTAGTGTCATGACTATTAATTCAAGTATTATATATGATGCAAAATGAAGTGGCTAATCCTTCGAAGCAAAGTTAGTACAAGAAAAGGAAATCTGAAACACTTGTTTTGCTTTCTGTTTGACAAAACTAGTAGAGAATGAAGAACATCGGATTATATGCCAAAGTCTAAATGATTCAGAATTCTCTGGATATATTAAGGTGCTCTAGCAAACAAAGATTCATCAGCGTCTTGCAGTATATCTGTTTAGGACTTTCCCATATAGGAATTGCGGCACTTTAGGAATCGGTTAAAGTTTACAGGTGCACTACCAAAATACAGAGGGGCCAAAGGCCGAAGTATTTTGTCTTGTTCTCTGTCCACTGATCTTTTGACTGCTGTGTGCACAACCCTTCAATTCTACTATTCGTTAAATTTGTTTAATGATAAAAATGATGTCAATGGAATGTATTTGAATGACTCGGAAGACGTAATAGGGACATAACTGGTTTCCTGTCTTTTTTGCAGCAACGAGATATCTAATGCACTTGATGGAGGCAACGGGGTGGACTGTGAAGAGAGAAGCAAGAGAGCTGCATTTGTTCAACAATTGGTCGTGTCAATGATATTCTAAAGCTCAGATGATGTCTGGGAGTAAATGCGCGGAGAAGCAACAAGGTTTGTGCTTGACACTCCCTTTGACCACCTATTGATAATGCTATCTCTGTGACTCTAGCCAGTGCCTGATATTGGGAAGATAAATTGTTTCCGTGAATTTATAGACGGGAGGGGATGGAAAATCAGTTAAGCTCAAATGTCTATGTATGTATATGGGGTAGCCATATCAATGGCTACATTATGTAATGAATGCTGATTAAAACAAATTAACTCTTGCCGTAATGCTAAGCTAAAATTTTTATTCAAGTCTCAGAAAAGGCACACAAGATTTGCATTGCTGCATAACCTTATTACAAATTGTTATTGGGACAAGGAAGGTAAATTTGGTCTTTTTTATCCTCCTATTCCCTTCCTCGTAACCCCAAAGTAAATGAATGGTAAACAGAAACAAATGAAAGACAGAAACCATCATTATTTATAATATCAAGCAGAACTTAAATTCTTTGCAAATACAAAGGTCGACTTTAAGACTCAAGTTGAAATCTTTTTACCTTGTCTTGAGGTCGCAATTGAAAGGAAACGCAGATTACCCTAGTGAGACAAGAGGATTGAGTCTCGTGAAGCGTGTTCACTTTCATTCTATTTAGAGAAATAAACTTGAGCCAGAATAGATGTTCCAAGTCAAATTTGGCCACTAACTGGGGTCAATCATCAGTCATTTTGTTATAGCATTTGCCTGTTAAAAAAAACAATAGGATTGAAAATCAAAAGCACCGTCATTGCCGTTCTATTACCTGCACTAGGACACACAAAAGATGTCTGGTTTCTCTTCTTTCCCTTTTATTTGATTAGTCTCGTGTGTTCTTTATTATGCCTCCAAATCCACCCCAGTTTAGGCCAGCAACACGAGAGAGTAAAAGTCCAAATCTTGATGTGCATGAAATTAGATGAATAGCTTTGTCATGATGGTACTTATAAATCTGCGAATCAGAATCTCGTCAGTTCTTATTCTCATGAATGAAGCGCAAAAACCAGAAGTGATAAAGGGGGCTGAACCATATATCTTGACACAATTCAGCCGTTTAGAAGTTGCGGTTTGTCTCCACCAACCTAGAGGTGGGGGAGATTAATTGCCTACATTCTTAAGGAAGACTAAGCAGGTATATGTAACTTATTCAAACAAGAATCCTGTCTCTTAAGCATTGCTTCAACTCTGTCTCTGCTACATAAAACTAGGCATGGTATTTGATGACGGGGGAGAAAAAGGAAAGCAGTAATAATTCCCGGCTTATGGCAAGAAGGGCCACGTGAATGTCTAACAGGCACTGAAGGACATCCATGACACACATGACCAATATGTCTCTCAAAACCTAGAAGTCAACAGCCAAACTCAACACTTTCAATTGTTTAAGGGATCCTCGATGAACAAAGAAACAGGATACTGGGAAAGGGAACTTCCTGAGGTTGAGAAGGCTAAGCTGCACAAACAAGTCTAATCATAAAGCATAAAACAACAATCTCGAACAGCAAAACTATTTTAAGCTATCATTAACAAAAGCCACCTGCGATGAATCAATATAACAACGATTGGGTTGTACAAATAGATCATACGATCATTCACCCAAACGGGGATGACTTGATTGTATCATTGAAGAAAATAAAGATCATAAGAAAAGAACATTTCATTCACCATGCCTCATTCCAAAAGAAGTTGCATATAGTTATAATTCGGCAAATTTTAGAATTCAAACGAGTAGAAGACGGAATCAAAGAAGTTGAATGAAATTATCTCCAACTAAACTGGCCGGAAAACTAAAAAAGAGGACAAAACTGCAAATTATATCACATTGGGTGCAGATAGTTCTCCTTAAATGGTAAATCTAATTGCATAAGCCTGAGCATATAAAGTCTGACACCCAAAAACAAGAGAGAAAAATAAAAGAAGCATTTCCCTTCTACATTATCTACTCAATGATGGACTGAATGACACCAGCTCCAACAGTTTTACCACCTTCTCTGATAGCAAACCTCATACCTTGTTCACAAGCCACAGGCATAATAAGCTCCACAACCATCTTCACACGATCGCCAGGCATAACCATCTTCGACTCCTCATCTTTATCATTCATAATCGAAGAAACCCTCCCAGTTACATCAGTAGTCCTCATGTAAAACTGAGGCCTATAACCAGCAAAGAAAGGTGAATGCCTACCACCCTCTTCTTTCTTCAAAACGTACACAATAGCTGAAAACTTAGTGTGGGGCGTAATAGTCCCTGGTTTAGATAACACCATCCCTCTCTGAATATCAACCTTTTGAACACCTCTCAACAACAAACCGACATTATCTCCAGCCATAGCCTCATCCAAAGTCTTTTGGAACATTTCAACACCAGTCACCGTAGTGTTCCTAGTTTCTCTCAACCCCACTATATCAACAGTCTCACCAACCCTAATAGTCCCTCTCTCAACTCTCCCAGTGGCAACAGTACCACGACCAGTGATCGAAAAAACATCCTCGACAGCAAGCAGGAATGGCAAATCAGTCTGTCGTTGAGGAATAGGGATGTAACTATCAACAGAATCCATAAGCTCATAAATCTTATCAACCCACTGATTCTCTCCACGTTTAATAGCAGGATTAGCCATCAAAGCCTCTAAAGCCAAAAGAGCAGACCCAGAAATAATAGGAATATCATCACCCGGAAACTCATAAGAAGACAACAACTCACGAACCTCCAATTCCACCAACTGCAAAAGCTCCTCGTCATCTACCTGGTCCTGTTTGTTCAAGAACACGACCATATTAGGAACACCCACTTGCTTGGCGAGCAAGATGTGTTCTTTGGTCTGGGGCATGGGCCCGTCAGCGCCAGAGACGACTAGAATGGCGCCATCCATCTGAGCAGCGCCCGTAATCATGTTTTTGACGTAATCGGCGTGGCCGGGACAGTCAACGTGGGCGTAGTGGCGGTTCTCGGTCTCGTACTCGACGGTTGCCGTATTAATGGTAATGCCGCGGGCGCGCTCCTCGGGGGCGGCATCGATTTCATCGTACTTTTTGGGGGCGCTGTTGCCCATGGAAGCCAAAGCCATGGTGAGAGCAGCAGTGAGAGTGGTTTTGCCGTGGTCCACGTGGCCTATGGTGCCGATGTTCACGTGAGGTTTCTTTCTCTCAAATTTTCCACGTGCGGCACGGACGTTGAAGGTGCGGTGGAGGGTGGTAAGGACGGCGGCAGAAGAGGAGGAGGTGGTGCCGGTACTGAGAAAAGGGATTATGAAGGAGGAGGTGAGGACGGATTTGGGAATGACAATCGTGCTCGCTTTGGTGTGGAAACTGGGGGTTGAGGAGGAAGGGTAACAATAAAGTTTAGACGGGGTGGAGGCTGAGACTGCCATTGATATAGCTTTGAAAATGGCTGTTTGAGAGTGACTGAGAAGAGAGGATTGGGTTTGCCTTATCTGTTGAAACTTGAAAGAGAGTGGAGGACTAAGACACACAGAACAGAAAGATTCCATGAGGAGATGGAGAGCCATCTAATCTATTGTTGAGGTTTGAGGTCCGGGCTAGGCCTTCAAGGACTATGGTCCTATTGGGCCTCTAAAGTCCAAAACTAATCAACCAATAAACTATCCTTCTATTTTCTTTTAATTTTTAGTTTTCATTTCTTATTTATAATTTTTATTTTTAAATAAAAATAAAATATTTGATTGTTAATGTATAATAATTAAATATTAGACAAAGTATAAATATAAATAAAATTTTCCCAGACCCCACAACTTGGCGGGACTTCAATTAGGTGTTGTTGATGATAATGATAAGTACTTTTATTTTAATATGTTATATAATATTTATTGATAAATTACCAGTATAATTTTATTAAAATAAATAATCAAATAATTAGATTTTATTTATAAATTAACATTTTAAATATTAAATTAAATTTACTATATTTGAAGATATTTATTAAATTATATTTATTAAATTAAAATTATTTTATTTTTAAATTAATCATAAAAATGGATTAAATTATTCATAATAATTATTATTAAATATTATTAAATAATTAATTATATAATATTAAATTAAATTATTCATAATTTTATTAATAATTAATATTAAATAATTAAATAACATATATTTAATTGATAATTATAAAAAAAATTAAAAAACAAAAATTTACTTTTTATAATTTTCATAAGTTATAAAGATATATGAGGGTAATAAAAAGGAAAATTTAAGAATATTTTCGAGTGTTAAAGGACAAATTGCCATTACAATAGACATGTGGACGGTTGGTAACCTCAAGAAGGGTTATATGGTGGTGTCAACACATTATGTTGACAATGATTGAACTTTATGCAGTGAATTTTTGAGGTAATTTATATTCTTGAATATCATTATCATTTACTTTTTGATTATATTATGATTGATGATGGTTATATTTCCATAATCTAAATTTTTGGAATTCTTTATAAACTAAGTGAAATTTGTCAGCACATCATATGTCCACCAACACTTGTCATACACCACTAGCATGCAGGTAAAATCAAGAATAAATAATCAATCATTTCAAAAACAGGTATCATGCATCTCGTATACTGGGCAACATCATATGTGCATGTTCACAAAGAAAATTCATAAAAACAATTTTTATAAAATTATTCTGGAATTTACAAGCATGTATGTTCATGAGATTTCCAAAATTTCCCATAACTTCATACATACATCAGGCTAAAACTAAAATCTTAATAAAATAGAAAATGACATTTAATTGTATTTTCTTTTGATAGAAACATAACAGAATACCTTATAAACAGTTCTGTGAAAGAAAATTAGAAAAAAGACTTTTCTAGAATTATTATGAAAATTTCAAAATCAGCAGATACATTTTGTTTTCCAGAAATTCCTAGAAACCAACATATGAATAGGCTAGAGTTTAATTCGGAATAAAATAGAAAAGTACCTTAAATTGAAATTTCCTTTTACAAAAACATAAAATAACATCTTATAAACATTTATGTGAAAGAAAATAAAAAGAATCATTTTTCCACAATTTATACGAATTTTTTAAATCAACATGCATGTCAATCACAACCTAGCAAACAGTTTGCACATGTTCAATAGATCACCTTATACATTCATAACTTTCTCTGATACCACTATTAGGGAGCCATATATTCATGCATAACTTACATGGAAAGGTAGCGAAGGTGTCAGAATCAAATTTCAAACCTCACTACATCCCCAGAAAATTCAGAATCTATGTGCATATATAAACAGATTATAAGAACATGAAATTACAGTATATGTACCTTGCAAATACTTCTCCTTTCTTGAATCTTCTCCCTGTTTGGGTTGTAGCAAATACTAAATCCCTTCCTTAGCCTCTAGAGAGCATGCAAAGATGAAGAAAAAATAGTGAACAAGATGAGTTCAAGTAGATACTCTAATGAGAGTTAGATTAAGACCAAGTTTCATACAATTAATCTCATGCAACAATTGCTTAAGATTGTATGAATAAATCTCTAGATCACTCCTCTCAATTTCCAGAACTCTTCTGGACCCTTAGCCTCTCTATTGAGTGTGTTTTATGGCTAAAAATTCATGTGTACACAAGTGAAGAACTCACTTATGTACCAGTTGTCATTAAGTCGGTCATGATCGTGGTCTACTTAAATGACAGCCATACACACTTTGTTTTTTATCTGATCTTTTATGCGTGTAACCCTTAGGTTTCTAGTTGTTTTTGTCACTTGAATTAACTCTTAATCCGAGCAAATGGTGAAAGGTTTCATGATGTCAATTTACCTACATGTAAGTTGATTAACACTCGAACTCTTCGATAGTTAAATATCTGACTTACGAACATGTCCATAGTTAATTATGGTGCAATTGGTCCCTTCACCATCCTATACCCCACTTGGTTTGGAGTATGGGCTATGTGTTAACTCCCACTAGATTGACTATATCAGATCTAGTCCAAGTGATGTTAGCTTTTATCCTGGAGATTTCTTTACTCTGTGTCATTGAAGACTCTCTTTATGACACATAATTGCTCTTACTAGAGACTTTTGAGTAATTACCCCGACAAGAGGCTATGGGTATCATCTCCTTCTATTAGGAGTGGTGAATCTTTTATTGGCTACCCAATTACCTTTGAATGCTAATAGCTGTACCCAATCACCACCCTATGAGCGACCTAAACTTGAGGCAACAAGGAACGGTATCAAAGCATAGGATCAATATCCAAGATATCCTTGAGAGTACCTCAAGTCTAAGGATATTTGCACCATTGCTATGATGAGATTAATCACTGACATTTAATAGATCATCCATATAATAATCTCATAGCGGGTCATCCGATATACTTACTAATCTTAGTAAGCATCCACATGTTAACTCTAAACTTCTCACGCTTACAGTTTATGAGATCCATTGCTTGATCAAATCAAGGAGTATAACATGTGTTAGTCTATTTGGATTAATCATGTCCTGTCTCACTAATCCTATGACTAGGGATAATTTAAACACTAACATAATTGCACATGATAGGAATCTCATTATCATGATCTTATCATAATTTCTTTCATGCTATGTTTTGTATCATGAACTTCATTAATTAAATTTAAGATAGACATCAATTCATAAATGAATGAACATCAAATTAATGAAAATTGTCTTTCGCTTTATTAATCAAAATAAAGTTTGTACAAAAGTGCAAACTATTGATGATTTTAACTACAACAATTAGTTACTCTCTCTAGTCTCTAATCTCCACTCTTCAATCTCACAGTTCTAGTCCAGAATATTACTTTATGATTTGATCTTGAATTTTGTAAATTATATCATTTAAAAATTTTGGATAATCAATTTTGCAAATTAATTTATCAATTAATGAATTTTTTTCTTATCATCAATTAATTGAATTTCTCACTTAATATATGTGTGTGTGTGTGTGTATGCAGTTTCCGTTTCCTATAATCCTATCCTCCTTCATTAATCAATTTGGTTTCGTTTTATTAATTTTATCAATATATGTACGTTTTATATATTTATTCATTACGAAATATTAATTTTTATTAATCAATTGAAATTCGTAACTTTAATTAGTTGAATTTCTCACTTTATATATAATGTTTTTTTCATTTCTTATAACGATATCCTCCTTCATTAGTGAATTTGATTTCATCGTATTCATTTTATTAATATAAATACGTTTTATATGTTCTTTCATTAATAAATCTTAATTTTTATTAATCAATTTAAATTCATAACTTCAATTAATTGAATTTCTCACTTTATATATAATCTTTTTTTATTTCCTATAATTCTATCCTCCTTCATTAATAAATTTGGTTTCATCTTATTCATTTCATCAATATGTATAATTTTTCCTGTGGTTCAACTCACTATAGTTCGAGTAGTCCTGGCGATGTGTGTTACATTTGACTTATATCTTGAGCAGTTAGATGTAAAAATTGCATTTCTTTATGGAGATCTTGAAGAAGAAATTTATATGCTCCAGTCAACAAGTTTTGAAGAAAAAGGGAAAGAGAACTTGGTTTGCAGATTGAACAAATCTCTGTATGGTTTAAAGCAGCCGAGGTGTTGGTATAAGAGATTTGATTCTTTCATCATGAGCCTTGGATATAGCAGACTGAATGCAAACCCTTGTGCATATTTCAAGAGGTTTGAGAAAGATGATTTTATAGTCTTGTTGTTGTATGTAGACAACATGTTGGTAGCAAGCCCCAACAATGATTGTATCAAAGAATTTAAGCCAAAGTTGGCTAGAGAATTTGAAATGAAGGACTTAGGACCAGCAAATAAGATTCTAGGGATGCAAATTCACTAAGAAAAAAATAATAAGAAGATTTGTCTTTCTTAGAAGACTTATTTGAAAAAGATCTTATGGCAATTCAACATGCAAAATTGTAAGTCAATTTATACCCCTCTTCCTATTAATTTTAAGTTATCATCAAGTATGAGTCCTAGCAATGAAGAAGAGAGGATGAAGATGTCTCGAGTACTGTATGCATTAGCAGTGGGAAGCTTAATATTCGCTATGATTTGTATAAGACCAGACATTGCATATGTAGTGGAAATAGTTAGTCGATACATGGCGAATCCTGGTCGAGAGCATTAGAATACTGTGAAGATGATTCTTAGATATATAAAGGGAACCTTGAATGTTGCATTATGTTATGGAGTATCAGATTTTACTGTCAGAAGATATGTTGTTGCTGATTATGCAAGTGATCTTGATAAAAGTAAATCCACTACAGGATTTATGTTTACACTAGCTAGAGGAGCTATAAGCTGGGTTTAAAAACTGTAGTTAGTTATGGATACATCAACAACAGATGCAGAATATATAGCAACTACATAAGCCAGTAAAGAAGCAGTGTGGTTGAAGATGTTGTTGGAAGAGCTTGGGTACAAACAAGAGAATATTACTCTGTTTTGTGAGAAACAATGTGCTTTGCATCTTGCAAGGAATCCAGTATTTCATTCAAAGACAAAACATATTCGAGTTCAATATCACTTCGTTCGTGAGAAAGTGGAAGAAGGAAGTGTGGATATTCAGAAAATTCGTACCATGGATAACCTGACAGATTTTATGACAAAAACAATCAAAGTTAACAAGTTTATGTGGTGTCAATCCTCGTGCAGCCTGATAGAAACATTGATAGTGTAACACCCCATTACCCTAGGGTACATCCGGGACACCCGTAGGTCATTCCGGTACATATCCTATGGTAAGGGAGCGCTACGTGCGATCACTACAGAACTCCACGTGGCATCACATACATTTAAATAATTAAAGCTGTAACTGTAAATCACAAGATTTTTAAAACCAAATTCTTCCTCTTTT
>JAOQMS010000006.1:35248939-35264315 GCA_027563885.1 Erythroxylum longipes
TGGGTATGGAGAAATTTTTATAAATTGTGGAGAAATATTTTTACCTTTCCTATGAATTTTCTTTATTTAAAAATCATAATTATCTATTTCTTTTAAATCGTTATTCTTTAATAAATTGTATATTAACTATTTTTATGAAATGAATTATTTTTGAACAATTTAATTTTATGTCTATATTTGTTCTCCGATTCCCCCGCGAATTTTACTTGCCTAATCTTTATTTATTTTATTTCATTAACATGTTTCCAAATATATATGTATAATAAATGTCAAGTGGTGACACGTAATCACCATAAAATGCGTATGGGGATCCGGAGCCAACAATATATGAATCTCCCTAGTTCTACTAACAAGGAGAAAACTTTGGAACAACTAGCAACAGGATGACAGATGAATGTGCTTTCTAATTGCTCCTCGCATTGTTGGATATTGTCTTGCTTGTACTATTACTTGTCCTATTGTGAGGAGACACAAATGTTAGTTTTTTTCACTAATTTACTTCTAGATGTCTTAATCATACAACATGTTAGTATAGCTTTAAGCCTTTGCAGTAATTATGAACTCATTTTGTAAGACTTGGTCCCTTATTTTTCATTAATATATTTATTTATATTAAAAAACTTATAGGTTTAGAATAAATCTTCTAATAATTAGTATATATTTGCATATTTTTATAAATATATTTCTATATGTTTATGTAAATTTAAATTCATAATTGTCAACTTCTAAAGTTTGATATTATAAAATTAATGAAATAAACCTAAATTTACTATTTTTTGTGTGTGGGCTTATCCTTTTTATTTTAAATAAATAAAAATAGATTTATGGATTAATAACTTTTGTTATTTTTAAAAAGTAATTACGAACAAAAATTTAATTCACGAATTTGAATTTAAAATTGAGACTACAAACTAAAATTCACGATATGATCTAATTTAGTGACAAGTTAAAAAGATGAAATAAAAAGAGCAAGAATACAAAAGTCTAATTGTAGCACTTTGAAGAATTCGAAAGGAAGTTGGTAGAAGAAGCGAATTTTTTTTAATTTTATCATTGATTAATTTAAATTTAAGCTATTAAGTGTAAAATTTAAAAAGTTTAATGTTAAAACATTGTATGAAAAATATAATAAATGAAAAAATTTGATATCCATATTTTGTTTTCCCAAAAGGAAGCATCACTTCACATATAGTAACTTTATGGATGTCAAATCTCAAAATCGATGCAAATATACATCAAAATCAATGAAAATATGATGTAACTGTAATAAAGTTATTGAAAATATCGTTAGTTTTATAAAGCGCCATTGAAAACTATTTCCACGTATGGAGGGGTGAGAAAATAATAAAAAATTAAATCAAACTTTAAATAAGAGTGGCTTAATTTAATTAAAGTAAAATTTTAACAATAAAATATTAAAAAAAATTGGCCCTAGTTTCTTATATTTTTCATTATTTTTAAGAACTAAATTCTAAAACTCTATTAAAAATTCTTTAATTGATTACTTTTTTAGTTGAAATTTTTGGTGACAATTTTTTTCATACTTTCTCTATTTTGAGTTTTTAGAAAATTTTATTTCTCTCTTCACTTAAATATCATTTCCCTTGGAATTCTCTAGGTTCTAAGGAATCTTTTTTGTTTTCAGCCCCTTGATATTCAACAAATCCTTTTTTTTTGGGTAGAAGGGAGCAATCAAAGAATGCTAGGTGTAAACATGGATGGCCCTAGGCCGAGCAACACCTATGAGATCTTCCTGAAGAAAATGGTGGAGTTGTGTAGGGGGATTATCAAGGTGGGTAACATTAAAACTGCCTCCGTAAGCCCAAGAAGTCAAGTAGTCAGCGCACATATTTGCTTCGTGATAAGTATGCACAACACGACACTGCCTAGGTCGACTAAGCAGTTCCTTACAAGCACGAATAATTTGATAGAATTGAGCTGTAGGCCAAAGGTCATCATTCACTTTGTTAACGGATAAAAGAGAGTCTGATTTAATAAACACATTTCAGAAGCCTCGATCCCAAGTTAGAAGCAGTCCATAATAAATTCTGAACAAACAATCGCTGTGCCTTTCAGATTTGTGAGTGCTGATGCATCCAAATTAATTTTGTTGCAACCAGTGGGTGGTGGACTCCAAGGAATGAGCATGTCCTGCTTCATCACCAAGGCCTTTTGCATCGTGCTATATCTGCGAAAATTCAGCACACTTGCACAAATGATATTAGTAGCATGGGGAGGCCAGACAAAGTCTGGATAAAAAACAACACAATTATTCCAACGCCATATATACCAACAGGTATAACAAAAACGGTCAGTCCAGGGGATATTATTATCAACAATAAAAGAATAATTGTAAAAATTAACACGAATCTAATCAACAAGAGATAAAGAATTGAAAACATCTAACCGACGATCGTGGAGCCAAAAGGACCAGATGACTTGCGACTCTTGACAATCTCGAAGTAAATGTAAAATTGATTCACAAGGGTCGTCACATCTTGGAAAATTGGCTGTAGTAATGATATGGCATCGAACACAAGCTTCACATGTTAACAATCAGTTGTGAACTACCAGCCACAAGAAAAACTTGATGCGAGGAGGCAAGTTCTTCTTCCACACTAAATTCTAGTTGAAAGTCGGTGGTGATGTCCTAAGCAAAATATTATAAGCTGAACTCACCGAGAACACACCAGAGGGAGAAGTAGACCAAATAGTTATGTCCTTTTCTATATGAATAGGCATGAAAAGAGAAAGAAGATTTTGGATTTCCTCGGGGAAGGAGTGTACAATATCCCTAAAATTGGCTGCGTTGTCTAAGAAATCAGAGACTTTTGCATCTTGCAAAGGGGGCAGGGAATTTGGATCAATTAACGAGGCCAACTCGGAGTTATCAAGCCATTTATCAAACCAAAAGGATGTTTGATCACCACACCCAACCAATCTTGAATAACCCTGATTGACAATATTTTTACTAGCACAAATGCTCTTCCAAGTATAAGAAGCAACAGGTTTAATTTTTGACTGCAAAAAGGTGGAACTTTGAAAATATTTAGCCTTTAAAACACGAGCCCATAAACTATTATCATTGGTCTCAATTTCCCAACCAAGTTTAGCCAACAAAGCCAAATTTATATATGCAGTTTTTCGAAAACTCAAGCTACCTTCCTTACATGGATGACACATCATATCCCGCTTAAGAAGTGGCACTTTCTGTTTGTTAGCTGTTGAACCCCAGAGAAATTTCCTATTGAGAGAGTCAATTTCTTTAGATACAGCGATGGGAAGTCTCATGGTTTGCATAGTATAAGTAGCTATAGTACTGGTGACAGATTACATAAAAGTGGCTCGACCAGCAAGTAAGAGTTGATCAACCTTCTAAGCAGTCAATTTCTTCTTGATCTTTGTTAGGATATGGTCATAGGTTCGTTGGGAAACGCTGCGTATGAAGGGGAACACCAAGATACAATCCAAGATCAACACATGGAGAAATGCCTGTACATTGTTGAATACCATCTACTACTGTCTTGGCAATGTTCGGGGAAACATAAAATCTAGACTTAGAGACATTAACCTTTTCACCTGAAAAGGCACAAAATTTATCTAAACTGCTGATCATGGTTTTGCTTTGTTTAATTAAAGCTTCACCCGTCAAAATTAAATCATCTACAAACATCATATGAGAAATAGCAGTCCCACCCCTTGACAGTGTGATAGGCTTCTAGTTACCCACTGTTACCTACTGTTCAATCAAGCAAGAAAGCTTATTCAGACATAAAATAAAAAGATAAGAAGACAAGGGGTCACCTTAACAAAGACACTTAGACGGTTTAAAGTAATTAGTGACTTCCCAATTCCAAAGAAAATTCATTATTGTAAAAGTGATACAGAACATGATAAGAGACACAACGATAGAAGGAATTCCTGCATTTTGAAGAACCCATCTTAAAACCTCCTAATCAATACGATCATAAGCCTTTTCCAAATCAATCTTCATCATCAAGCTACCACTTTTCCCTTTCTTTTGAGAGAAAGAGTGAATAGTCTTTTAAATAAGAATAATATTATCTAAATTACCTCTTGCCAGAATAAAACTACTCTGAGTAAGCGCTATAAACTATTGGAACCAAGGCTAAAGGCGATTCACAATGATCTTAGACATGAGCTTTCTTGAAACATTACAAAGAGAAATTGGACGAAACTGAGCAGCCGTCTCCGGATTTTCAGTTTTAGGGATAGGCAAACTAACACACAACTTAGAGTATCATCAAAACTCCCTCTTCTAAAGGCATCTTGGACAAAAGAAACCAAAGAATTTCCCACAATAGGCTAATTAGCCTAATAGAAGTCCGCCTGAAAACCATCCGAACTTGGAATTTGAAGGGGACCATCTATTTCAAAGCTGCATGGACCTCATCAGCTTGGGGAATACGAATAATATCTAAAAGGAAACGCTCCTTGATTGGCTGTGAACACCTTGGACAAACCTGTCGAAAATCTAACTACAAAGGTTCAGCCAAATATACCTGATAAAAATGATGAAGAACAGTCTCTTGAACTTGTACTTTGTCCCAAATCCAATTACCAGCCCTATCTTTAATCATATGGATCTGATTCCTGTTCCTTTATACTAAGGTAGTGGTATGGAAGAAACGTGTGTTACGATCACCAAGTTGAACCCAATTCTCTCTTGATTTTTTAAACCACAACAATTCCTCTCTATTAAGGACCTCATTATACTCAGCACTCAACTTTTATTCCAAGGCAAAAAGAAATGAAATAGGAGTCCATTCCAATGCTCTCTGAGTGCCACCAAGGTGAGCTCAAAGAACATGTTTCCCTTTAAAAATATTCCCAAATGTTTTTGAATTCCAATGATAAAGAGTAAGTTGGACATTGTGAAGATTAGAGTGTAGCCCAATATCATTATTCCAACTAGAAAGGAGGACCTAAGAAAAAAAAGAATGGGTTTGCCATACAGCTTCAAAATGAAAGGGCATGGCAGAACGATTAGTAGTAAACCTTTTCTCAAACGAAGCTAAAATTGGGCAATGATCACTATGATCATGAGGTAAATTACTCACAAAAGCCTTAGGAAAAGAATGCCTCCATTCCACACTACATAAGGCGCCGTCTAATTTCTTTCGAATAAGTCCGGATACAAATTGCCTATTAGACCAAGTAAAACAACAACGTTGGCATCAAGATCAATAAGTTTTCAAATAGCAACAACCTTATTAAAATCCTCAAAATGCCGTAAAGGTTCCGAATTACCACCCTGTTTTTCCTCACTCGACAAAATCTGATTAAAATCTCCAAGAATAATCCAAAGGAGTCCATCAAAATCTGAAAACTCTTGTAAATAATCCCAAAAGAACTGCCGAGTAACTACCGCAGGACTCGCATATATTGCCATGAGTCCCCATGTAACTTTTTCAGGTGACGTAATAAGAATAGTCAAGAACTGACCACCCATTTCAAACACTTGAATGTTGCCAATTGAATTTTTCCAAAGCACCCAAATACCACCAAAGAAACCCACTGCATCCACTTTAGCATGCTCGTCAAACCTCAAACTACAAATGACCTTATCTGCTGTCCCTTTGTTGATCCGAGGTTCTGCGACAATACAATTTCTACTTTATGGCTTCTAACAAGTTCCTTGATATTCCTTTTACAAACGGAACTAGCAGCGTCCCTAACGTTCTAGAAAAGAATCGTCATAAACAATAGAGAAACAAAAGACAATGTAATTTAACCATGCATCATCGCATCCTCGTCCCCTTTATCATTAATGTCATCTTCTTACTTTTTAACAGCAATGGACGACATCACATCTCCGGATTTATCTTCATTGTCCTCTTGATCAATAAGAGTTGTATCACTAGAACTACCCAAGGTTCCTATAACAGATGAAGGAGGATGAACCAACAGAAGAATATTAGGGCAAGTGGTCTCTTTAGTGCCATCTTGAGCTTGAGGTAGAGTGAACACCTCCATAGGTTCTGTTGTAAAATATCAAAATTAGGCCTATATGATGGGCTAATAATTGGCTGTGCTAAACTGGAAGAGGTAAACCCCTTTTTGGAAGGTCCAATTCAATAATCTAAACGTTAAGCCTCAGAAACCAAATCAGCAGAAGAGCTCGCTTGAAAATGAAAGTCAGGTGGTGGTTCCATGAATTGTGTAGACAGAAAGAGAACCACTTTCCCTTTAGTTGAGGCTTCAAAATTTTCCTCTGGCCTTTTAAAGCCATTATCGTTACTAGATTCGGGAGAGGAAATCCGAATACCAGTAGAAACTTTAGGATGCCAAACCTGGGTGTCTACAAAAGTAATTTTTTGTTGACTACCATCATATTTCCTAGATTGATGGTTCTTGTCTCTAGCTCGACTCACAGGGTCAGACTTATTTGCTAACGTAGAAAATCTATTCCCCTGGTTATGCCAAGTATCAATCCCCATAGAATTCTTTCCTTTGTTAGCTCCACCTATCAACGACCGCCCAGAACAACGTTGGATCAACATCCAAGGTCCGAAGGAACTCTCATTAGGGTGTGAAGTTGTTGAATGCATTAAAGACTTAACTTTGGTCACTTCGTCAGCTGTATCATGTTGATAAGATGGATCAGATCCTTTATCATTACTTTTTGGCATCTACTTATCATTAGGAAATGTGTCCCACTTATGGCCAAATTTACCACACTTGAAACAAATCAATTGAAGACCTTCATATTCAACTCTCTGGAAAAATTTTCCAACAAGAATGGAAGACCTCAAAGGCTTGAGGAGATCTAACTCAACACATACATGGGCAAAGCTTCAATGCACTACTCTTTGAGTAGTTGAATCAATACGAATCACCTTCCCTACCATTGACGCAATTCTCTTCAAAGCCATATTCGAGTAGGATTTGAAAGGCAATTCTGGAAAACAAACCCATCCTATAATGGAGTTGATCTGATCAGAAGTGGGCTTAAAATGGGGTGTCCATTGTCTCATCGTTAGATAATGCCCATTGATCACCCAAGGACCACCGTCTAAAACATGTTTATAATCACTTTTCTTTTCAAACTTAAGAAGAAAATAATCCTGTCCTAGATCAATGATCTTGTAGTTTCCATCAATCTACCAAATGTGAATAACTCGTGAAATGAGAACCTTGTAACCCAGTACCTTTCCCAGGAGCTTTACAATGAGAGCATTCCACTATGGCCTTCGTAGCGCTTGTTTTTTAGCCTTTGTAAAAACCACCTTTGATTCATCATCTACTCCATCCTCCGAATCAAACACCTCGTCATCAATGATAATATCATCATCTTCCTAGCTAGTTGTCCAATTCTCCCAAGCACCGTGAGACTGACTCGTTAAACACTCCTTGTTAGAAATGCGCTAGGCCTTCAGATCAAATTGGCCACTTCCATCTGCCATTAGTTAGTCCGGTTCATTCATCCTAAGCACCTGATTAGCCTCGCTCCGATGATGTTTATATTTTTTCCTTGTCCGACGAAGCACCTCATCTTTTATGGAGGGGTTAATTGGAGAGTTGCTCATTTGAAGTTGACAATTCAAATTCACTGTAGCTTTAGTTGATCCAAATGAAGCACAGATGGAGTGTGGAGTGTGGAGTGTGGAGTAAAATATGAAACGAGTTCAAATAATAGTTGTTATGAGCTCAAAAGGCAGTGTTTGAGAGTATAGAGTATGCCAAAGACTAAATAGCGTGCTAAGCAATCAATAATAATAAACAAAGTAAATTCAACGATAAAAATGCAAGCCAAGAATCAAGTCAATTGCTGTCATAAAACCATATACAAATTAACTAAAAAGGAACAAACCTTTCACCTTATTTGGATTCAACAGATATAACTCACCTTAAACGAACTTCTTCTCATATGTCTCAAACAACAACAAAGATGGGGAGTGTGGCTTCGTTGTCAGAGACCGAGAATATACCGTTGAACTAAGAATCTCCAAACAGATCTAGAGGACTCGTCCTTTCTGGAAGCAGATGGACACGCCAGATCTGGGCCACTACGGACAACTTTCGTTCTATATCAGATGGACACGCTAGATCTATGCTACTCACTTCGTTTTTATGTGTTTATGTTTTCTCTTACCTGTGACAAACATTTTATTCTAATACAAACATTTTCCTTCTTTTAGCAAATACACTAATTTTCTAAAATAAAAAGGTATAAATTAACATTTGATATTAACAAAATGATTGTCAGACCCAAAAATTAGGTCACAAGTCCTTTTCTAAAATGCTTGCGAACATTTACGTACGTGAAGCTTGAAAACAAAAGCGACAACGAAGCACATTTTAGTTGGTCCATCGTTGTCATCTATGTTTCTGTCGCAGGGAATTACTTCGTGAATATGCTCGGTTAACGTTAGGATACACGATGAAAGAAAAAAAGAAAGAAAGAAAAGGAAACAACTTTTAGAGTTGGTGAGCCTAAAATATGCCATTGCACTCTTGCTTGTTATTAGAAAGAAAGGGCTTAAATTTGTGACAGGCTGACTCCAATATTTTCGAAATTTTAAAAGAAAATATCAATGTATTGAAAGAGTCACTTACAAGTGGCCAAACGACAACCAAATAAGGTTATTTTATTAAGAACACCGTAATTTAAAAGCCGTCTATGATGTTCGAAGAAGCCTACAAGCTCATGATGATGTGATAATTCATGTCTTTGGCTGTAACGTCAAAATATGTGTCCATTAACTATAAACAATGAGTTCTTTTCTAAATTTTGTGTGACCTCGGGAAGATCCATTGCATTGTTTTTTGCAAGAACCACTATGATGTGAGAGCTAATCATGTCAAGCTTGAATTAGTGCACTTATCTTTTCCTCTTACCCCAATCCCCAATTGGGTTATCCCGTCTGTTTCACCTCTGATATATCAGAGTCTCTCATCCCCACATCTCTTCCCGTTATTCGGAGCTTATCAAAATAAACCGTGTTATCGTACCCGGACTAGAATGCGATAAGAAAAGTACTTGAGAACAGACCGAATTGCAAGTGTAGTGATAATACTCCTACACCAAACCATGTACCTATGCGATTGAATTTTCGTATGTATAGATGAGAATTATGGTTGATCAGCCCTTTTCCGTCCACGCAAATAAAACAGAAGGGCAATAAGTTGGTCCAGGTTTTACCCTTGCACACAAACAGAAGGGCAATAAGTTGGTTCAGGTTTTACCCTTGCACACAAACAGAAGGGCAATAAGTTGGTCCAGGTTTTTTGAATTTAACATTTATCAATTTTTAGTCAGCTTGTTATATTTATCTAATAATTTGATGTAGTCATAATTATCTATTTCTTCTTGTACGTTAATCACCAACTTATTACATTATTACGATATTAGATTTATCACTGGCTTAATAATTATTAGCCTAACAAACTTCTCTGTCTTTAACCACATCTTCTATATATTATTCCATCAGATATATAAGTCGTTACCTTACTAAACATAATTTATAAATTACTTATCAAATTTAATTCAATCAATTATTTTTTTTGGCAGGCTCAAGTTTTATTATTTTTATATAGTTATGATTTAGTCAAATATATCGATGGAAGTTCTATACTTCTACTGAAATTCATTGATTAGAACCAGCTTCTTGGTCTAAGCAAGATCAGATAGTCTTAAATTATATTATTAGATCAACCATAGAACCTTTCATTCCTCATATTGTTGGTGCCTTTACGTCAGGAATAAGTTGGTAAAAAACAAAAAAAGCGATAAGTTGTTAATACCTATCTTTCTTCCTAGATTTCCAAATTTATCATTCGTTAGTTTCTTAGTTTAGTGTTAGATAGAGATATTTCTATCTATCTTAATAATGGGTGAGAATGACCTAGGGCTGAAGAAATAGGCTTGACTTTCCAAATTTTCCATTAGGCCAATCATTCCTTGATGATACAATCTTTTTATATAGTTTCTATTCTTTTATTCTCTTCTTTTTTCTTGTGGTTATTTCTTTTATCTTTATATTTATTTTATTGATGAATTTATCTTCATTTATATGTTCGTACTATTTCTATTTATATTATTATTTATCTAAAAATATATTTAATTTATCTAAAAATATAGTTATTATAAAAAATTAGAGTCTATTTAGATAAAACATGTACATTGAACATATGTATTCTAATTATGTATTATTAAAAATATATATTTTATTTATAATTATTTATTTAATTCACTTTTATTTATCTTTATTATATAGATTTATATTTATTATTTAAATTTAAATTTTATCTTTGTTATTTAGATTTAGATTTATTATTTTATTATTATTTAGATTTATTATTTAACTTTGTGTTTTTATCTTTGTTATTTATATTTATTATTTATTATTTAAATTTATTATTTATTTTTAGGCAAAAGTTCTAATTTGTCCCTTAACTTTTAGGAAAAACTCTAAGATGGCTCCTTCCCATATCTCTGACACCAGTTTATCTCCAAGCGTTTTAAAAATGGAACAAGTTGCCCCAAAAAAGCTTGCTCCATCATACCTTTGTCAAATGCAAGATACATCTCTATTAAGTTGGTTCACTTGGGCATGTCAGATGATGTGTAATAAAAATTAATTTCTTATTTTTAAATTAATTAATGTTTTATTTATTTAAAAAATGAAAGCACAAGAACTTAGTTTTTGTTAATGGACATTTTATATTGATTTTAGATACATAATTTGCTAAAATCTTGTCCATTTAATGTTTAAATTGCACTAATTAAGATTTATTTGTTTTAATTTTAGGTACATACTAGATATGAGACACTCTCACGCCTATGCAAGATATGGACATTCATTTAAATGTGGGCTACAGTAAAAGATGGGTTGAAGCAATATGAGTGTAGTGTGTGATATAAAGAGGGGTTGGAAAAACAAAGACGTGTGTGATAGCTACATGTGAGTGAGTGGTGTGTGATGTGCGGTTGAAAGAAGGGGAAAATGTAAGCTAAAAACATGTGAGGCTTAATTAAAAAGAATTGTACACCAGCTGAATGGAGACAAAAGAAGATTGCTGAGGCAAGAGAGTTGAAAAGAGGGTTAGGCGTGAATGGGGGGCATGGACATTGAATGGAGAGAAAACAAAATAATATAGCTGGTGGCAGCGCAGAAAGTGAAGAGCAAAAATGTGATTATAGGCGTGAATGAGTGAGCTGAAAGATTGAATACAAAGAAACGAAACACAAGCTAGAGAAGAGGAAGAGCAACTCAACATACTCTCCAGCACTCACGCAAAAAGCTCCAACCGAAAAAATACTCTCCACTCACACACGTTGCAGCAGCTGTGGCAAACTCATGTTGAGGCAGCTGGTGGAGATAGGAGATGCTAGCAGTAGGTGAGGAAAAGCAACGTGGAAGCTGGGAGCATAGGAGATAAAACGCAAGTGACAGTGGAGATAAAACGTGAATCAGCTGGGTGTGTGAGAAGAAGGAAGCAGCTGGTGGCACTCCACTCACAATGAAGTAGCTGGTGGTTTAAAGAAAAACGAAAAATAACATGAGTTGGTGGCTAGAGGGGAGACGTTGGCAGCTGTGGCAAGAGGAGGAGGAGCTATAGTACCAAAGAGGAGAAGCTGGCGTGGGGAGACCAGAGGGCCTTGGCCAAGACGTACCGAAGCTAGTGACGCAACAGAAATACAACTGCGAGAGAAAAATAAATATTGGGTGTTTTTGATTTTTTAAATCCCGTGTTTATTTAATTGTATGGATTTAATCAATGCAACCATATATTATGACCATGATTTATGTTACATTGGTGAATATGTGTAAGTAAGTTTTTCTTTTCGATTAAGGTTAAGATTGATATTGGATTAGGATAATTTTTGTGGGATTGATTTTTGCTTGATTGAATGCATATTTAGTCCTAATTTAGCTTGATCACCTAGATTAAGACCTTAGATGATTGAATGCAACAACCAATGGGATTTAATTTGTCAGAAAATTAATCAAGCAACATACTTGAGACTAAAGTGTAGACCAACCTTAGGATCTTGTGTGAGGATACCTAGGATTAACGAACTTAGTTTTAGGCTTCTTGTATTAAACTCCTTTTATTCTGAATTATCTATGAACCAAGTAGGTGACTCGGATTTAGAAAAAAATGGAATTTCGATGAACATTGGGTTCAACTTGCTTAAGTGAAGTAATTCCTATATCAATCCACCGTTACAATTTTTAGTGTCCAATCTAATTGAAATCTAATACCTTAACTGATTTATGTCATTTCATTAAATCTAGTCATTTTTTAATTCATACCTTGCATTTTTCATATTTCCTTGATTTGCTTACTTTTTTTTATTTTATTTTCAAATCAATCAATTCTTAATCGTCCGAGTAATTTTTCATCGTTTAATTAATTGTCTTGCGTGCTTAAATTCCTTTAAGTACAATATCTGGTTCTTACTGTTTTATATTACTTGTCGATAGGGTGTGCTTGCCTCTAATTGGTCTAGATAGAATTCAATTTATATTCTTCTGCTTAGACCACAACAAGTTTTTGGCGCCGTTGTCGGGGATATTTTCGTTATTGTGAGTCATTAGGTTAGATGGTGTTAATTGTCTCAGATTTAATTTTCTTTGCGTATTTTAGCTGTTTGCTTGATTGCTTCAATTTGGTGTGTTTTATTTTAATTCTTAGCTCTGTTATTATTATTATTATTATTATTATTATTATTATTATTATTATTATTATTATTATTATTATTATTATTATTATTATTATCATCATCATTTTGTTTATGCTCACTTGTGGTCAAAAGCCTGAGAATTTTTTACTTGATACTAAGATTGAAAAAACTGCTCGCAGATTGCGCAAGGAAACCAGATTGGCTCGAAATAGTAACACAGAAGAAAGGATTAGAGAATAGTAGTTTGTAGAGATGGAACAACACGATGAGGGGTTGATAGCATGTCCTGAAGAGAGAAGGGAGTTGACCATGATGGATTTGACTATGGGACACAATAATAGACTCATGCCTCCCATTATAAGGCCGATGATCACAACTGCGAGTTTTGAGATTCCTCATAGCATTACATCCATGGTAAGAGCATATCAGTTTGGAGGATTACCTTTCGAGGATCCGAACACCCATTTGGAGACCTTTCTGGATATTTGTGATTTGTTCAAGCAGAATGGAGTGTCGGATGATGCGGTGAGATTAAGGTTATTCCCATTTTATTTAAGGGATAAGGCCAGAGCATGGTTGGCTAGTTTGCATTCGGGATCGATCACTACATGGGATGAGATGATGAGATTATTTTTGGCTAAATTTTTCCCTCCTGCCAAGGTTTTGAATGAAAATGAATGAAAATGAAGAATGAGATTACTTCCTTCACTCAATATGAAAATGAAAGTCTATATGAAGCATGGGAGTGATTTCGAGATATGTTGACACAGTGTCTTAGTCATAGGTTCTACACATGGCAGCAGGTTAACACTTTTTATACAGGAATGACCCCTTGACCAGGAGTACCATAGATGCTGCAGCAGGAGGTAGTTTAATGAGAAAGACACCAGATCAGGCTTACAGGTTGATTGATGAGATGGCCACTAGTAGCTTTTAGTATCATACAAAAAGGCATCCCAAACGACCTACAGGAGCTTGTGTAGTAGACAATACAGTGGCTTTATCAGCTCAAATGGATGTTTTGACGAAAAAGCTAGATAATCTGATGTACAGTGTGAAAGGAGGGGCTAGTTCTTCATTGAGGAGTTATGCTATATGCAAGCATTGTGGTGGAGATTCCCATGCATCTTCTGAGTGTCAAGTTGGGAATCCTTTTGCTTAAGAGAAAGAAGAGGCCCATTATGTGGGCAATTATAATAGACAGCAAGGGGATCTATATTCTAATACCTACAACCCAGGGTGGAGGAATCATCCAAATTTCTCTTGGCGGAACGATCAAGTGGCACAACCACAGTCATCCAATGTTCATAGACAGCCACCTCCAGGTTTTAAGGCTCCTAATCCTGCGCCAACATAGAAATCTAATCTTGAAGAGCTACTCTCAAAGTACATATCCACTACTGAGGTTAAGATGCAGAACCAAGCATCTTCTATCAGACATTTGGAGAATTAGATGAGCCAAATTGCAAGTTTGTTAAATGAAAGACCTTCGGGTTCATTGCCTAGCACTACTGAGGCCAACCCGAGAGAACATGAAAAGGCAATCTTATTGAGGAGTGGCAGATAGCTTGAAGAAGTTAAGAAGAAGTAGAAGGATAGAGAGGTGGAAAACAATGAAGAAGATGAGAGTCAAGAGAGTGGCAAGGAGGCCAAGGAAGCACCAGCTGAAAAGGAGGATCATCCAAGGTTATTTGCTGACCCCATCACACATCCGGTAAGACCTCAGATCCCTTATCCTCCAAGGTTGAAAGGTATACAATTAGATAAGCAGTTTGGTCATTTTCTTGAGATGTTTAAAAAGTTGCATATAAACATTCCTTTTGTTGAGGCCATAGTGCAGATGCCTTCTTATGCTAAGTTCTCAAAAGAAATTTTGTCTAATAAGAGGAGGCTTGAGGATTATGCCACGGTGAAGCTGAATGAGGAGTGTTTGGCCATATTATTGAGAAAGCTACCAACGAAGCTTAAGGATCCAGGGGCTTTTACTATTCCTTGTGTTATTGGTGAATTGCATATAGATAGGGCTTTAATGGATTTGGGTGCAGGCATTAACTTAAAGCCTCGTTCTGTTTTCAGGAAGTTAGGATTGGCAGAGCCCAAACCCATAACTATTTCACTTCAGCTGGTAGATAGGTCCATCACTTATCCGAGGGAAATCATTGAGGATGTATTGGTTAAGGTCGAGAAGTTTATCTTCCCGGTGGATTTCTTAATCCTTGGCATGGAGGAAGACATAGACATCCCCATCATTCTTGGGAGACCTTTCATGGCCACTGCAAGGACCATCATTTATGTGCAACGTGGAAGGCTCATCTTGAGACTTCAAGATGAAGAACTAGTGTTTGATGTGTTCAATTCTATGAAGCATCCTTATACTCTTAACTCCTTCCATTTTATTGATATTTATTCTTCTGATGCTAATAATTCTTCTATTTTTCGTGCAAATTTGTTAGAAAAGGAAGCGCCAGGAATGATCGAAGAGTTAGGGGAAGAATTGCAAGAAGAGTTGGACGATATTAAAGTTGAATTGGAGCAGGCATATTGGACACATTCTAGAGCATACGAGCCTCTCCAATGTCAAACCAAGCTATTTTCGAAGCCTTGAATCGAAGAGCCTCCTTCTCTTGACCTTAAACGTCTCCCAAGTCATTTGAAGTACGTTTATCTTAACCCACCTGAGCACTTACCAGTTATCATTTCTTCTTGTTTGTCAGGTGCCAT
>JAOQMS010000006.1:35305703-35318446 GCA_027563885.1 Erythroxylum longipes
TGTGCAAAAATCACATTTTCACAAATGCATGAGCTTGAGATGTGTTTTCCTAATTTCTCCGATTAATCTCTCATGTATCCGTTTTCATAATTCAACCCGTTATCTGGAAATGAGATGTTACAATAAAGAATAAAGGAAAAGGTCTCAGGCATATATAAAGGTGGACCAGATGTAGGTCTAGTTGTTAGAAGAGGAAATACCAGGAAAAAAGGGACTAAAACCTGAACTCACAATCTAGATCAATGGTTAAATTTGTTTGATACTTTAATTATAAAGGACACTTTAAAAGGGGCTATCCATAACAAAAGAATGAAAACGAGAAGACAAAAAAGAAAAATAAAATTTTTGATGCAATTTGGAGAGTTCTAGTAAAGACGATAAATGATGAACTGATATTTTAACAATGAGTAATTTGGATTCTATAAATCAATAGATGATAGATAATAGATACTAGTACATCATATCATATGACTTTTCATAAGGACATTCCTATTATTTTTAAAATAAAAGATACTAATAGATTAAGTGATGTCTGGGAGCATACTATCAAAAGTAATAGTTTAGTGCAAATAAAAATGGATGCTAAAATTATTAGAATATTGATATCAAAATACATGATAAAATTTTGCTCAAATTAAAACCTTTGAAATCTTGTATGGGAGGGCTTGTTTCTTGGTTAGATGTTGAAGAATTTAAGTCAAGCAGGAGGATTGTAAGATATACCATGAACTCTGATAAAATAAAATTTTAGTAACCCTAGAATCTAGTGAAATAAAGTTTCAATATCACCAAAAATTTATGAAAATAGAGTTTCAATGACCTTAAACTTTTGTGAAAATATAATATTAATAACCTTAAACGATTTGTAATAACAAAGTTCCACTGTAATTAGAGATTTTACCAATAACCTTAATTTATAAATAATTTGATAAGGGATTTATAAGTTAAGACCTTAGAAGATTCAAGGGAAAACCTTTTTAGAACATTTTTTAGAGGTTATGTAAGGTTATATTTATCGTAATTCTCCTTTTATCATCTTTCTAACAATAACTACAAAATTATCTTTTAATGCTTAAATGCAAATCATATAAATTAATTGAATCACATAAACTTTTATATTTTTATTTTCTTTTTTTTTCAATATTACTTCCGTTTATTCATAATAATTGATTGATGTCGTAGCAATAATTAACCTACATAATTTTTTTATGAATAAGAATATTATACACTTATTTTTAATTTAAAAGTAAGATTTTTTCCTATCTTCCTCATATCTTTCTCTTTTCTCTTAAAATCAAAATTTTAAAATTTCCAAATCTTTATTTTTGCATGTTGTCTTTCTTTATCTCTAAACTTCTGTCTTTATAGTTTGTAAAAATTTAAACCAAACAATCCTCAACATCTTCTTAACTTCAACTTCTTCTTTCTTTTTTCTTTTATTATGTTTCTAGTTCCTTCGTTTTTTTCTTCTTATATTCTTTCCGGTTATTCTTTCCTTTTTTTTTTGCTTTTCTTTACTTTTTTTTCCTTATGCTCTTTCCAACTCCTAGTTTACATATTTGTTTCTTTTCTTCAATTATTTCGTTTTTCTTTTATTTACTCTTTTGCTTTTTTCTTCTTTTGTTATTGCATTCTTTCAAATTTTACAACACATGTTATGGGTCATTTTTATCCCAACAATCGTACGATAGTGTGAAATTGCATCACATTGATATGGTAACGAATTGAAGTGCAATCACATTATTGCAACCGCAATTGCAATTATGGTCTACATTTTAAAACTTAAAATTGTACAAAGATTTCCTACTATAATGATGGTGTCTTGTGTAACTTTCTCATCGTATCCGAAGGTTTTATAAAATATTAGATGCTTCTTATTTTTGATATAGTGCAATGAACAGTGTATAACAAGGTAAATTTAGAGAAATGAATATAGAATTATATTTTTACTAACAAAAACCACCATGTAAATCTCCAATCAAAAGGTTTTACTCAAACTTGACAAAATGCTAATTTCATCATCAACTATTCCAACTTTGTTCTGATATCACTTTATTAAAAATGAAGGAAAGAGTGGCAGTGATCAGATGATTGGAGTTTTGGTTCGAAAGAACCAAAAAGGAAGATTTTGTGGAATGTACTCATGGCCTAGAATTGTCGTAAAGACTTGGTTATATAATATCTTTAGTATACTCTTATTTATTGTCGTTTCAAGACGTACGAGTGTTTGTCCAACTATTCATATTGAATACACACTAAATATTAAATTGCAATATCTAAGATGTTTGTTTCATAATGTCTTTATTCTGTTTTTTCTATAATAATATTATTTAGATATTTAAGCAGCCAATGTCATATCCTTTTTTTAAAAAAATGTTTGGCGAACCTAATCCGAAGAACGTGTAAATGCATAAAACCATAATGCATGTAAAGTACCAATACTCAATTCCGGAGTATGGATTGCTGCAGCCATTGAAACACAAACAATATATATGTTTATTTTATCTTCACATGTAGACATACATAGAAAGGCAAAGTAAATGCCTTTAACTAAGGTTGTCAAAGGACCTGCCTGGTCTTATTTAATGCATACATCAACCAACTTAATCTTGGCATAAACCTTCATACTAACTTGCTTATCCTCTCGTGCCGAAACAGGCTCGACGAACTCCGTGGTAATGTGGTCCTTTGTCAATGATACTCGTTATCACCATCATGAAATCCATTGAATACGTCCATGTTTAAACAGCAACTATCCATTGAATACGTCCATGTTTAAACAGCAACTCTAGTTGCTGTGACTTTTAATTATAAAAACAACTAGTTGCTGTTTAAACATGGACGTATTCAATGGATTTCATGATGTATGTATCTTTTTATAATTAAAAGTCACAGCAACTAGTTGCTGTTTAAACATGGACGTATTCAATGGATTTCATGATGGTGATAACGAGTATCATTGACAAAGGACCACATTACCACGGAGTTCGTCGAGCCTGTTTCGGCACGAGAGGATAAGCAAGTTAGTATGAAGGTTTATGCCAAGATTAAGTTGGTTGGCTGCACAACTACATGCTTGAGCTCCTTGTCCGTTTCTGATAGCCAACGTCACGTTAGCCATGGCGCTGCAGCATTCCATAGATGGCAGCGTTGAATTAAGTCCAACTCCTATGTCCACAAGATCCAGCGCGCAGGCCGAGACATTAACACGCAGAGATTCGCAGCCAGAGACAATCTCTGAAGCAGCAGACACCTGATCTCTTCGTGCAGTGGTTTCATAAATCACTATTCCCAGGAAGACGAAGAAGAATAAGGTCTTCATTGCACAAGCCATTTTCAGTAATCCAATCTTTCAGTCCAATGTTTCCTCTCTCGGTGCTAATGGACAAGCCAAAAGTCGCATTTATAGAGATGATGAGCTAATATTGATGGGATAGGCTAGCACCGCCCTAATCTAGGAGCTGGTCCGGTATCTATCCGAGTCGGACAAAAACTCACGCAAGGTCCACTTATCATCTTTTATGTTTTTCTTTTTCACCGCATTTGCGCTCTATATTTTCCTTTTCTCACGGCTTAACCCTTGTTTTCTTACTCATAATTCATAAAGGAAAAGAAACATGATAAGAAGATATTACGGACCAATTAAAATTTCTAAATACTTTTTTTAAAATTTGAATAATTATTGTATTAACTACAGCAAAGCTATCTCAACATTACAATAAATTCACCATAAGTAAAATGACAAAACAAAAATTACAAGCTTAAACCAAGACGAGTTAAAAAACAAATGAAATGTAACATAAAGCACTACAAATTCCATCTGGACCTCATTCCTGTGGATAAGTGATGATGATCAAATTTTGCTATCATAAGAGGTCAGATCTTATTTACGATATCATCAGCTAAGTTGTATTTAGGTACTTTCTCATTTCTGTAAATCCATTTGTTTCTTTCTTTCCAAATATAATAGATCGTGGTGGTAGAGGCAGTTTTGTAAATAGGGGCATCTTGCAATCGCAATTGGGCAGTATAATTGATCTAATTGAGAGATGATGACCAATCATAATTAACAAAAGCGTCAAACCTCAAATGTAAAACTCTGCTCCATATTACCTTGGAGTATCTGCATTGAAAGAATAAGTGTTCTTTATCTTCTTCCAACTTTTTACAAAGCACACAAAAGGGGGTTATAAGAACCAAACCCTCTATTTTTTGTATGAATCTTGTTTTTGATAACCAACCAAGTGAAAAATAGAGGCTTTGTGATTGAGGGAATGTTTCCAAAGGAGATTGAACCAAAGAACATTGCCTATAGGTTCTTGTAGAGCCCTATAACAACTACAAAAAAATAACACAATCTGCGACGTTTTAGTGATAAAACGTCGTGGATTGTGGAGGCTTTTCGTGACATTTTTTAGTTCGAATTTTCCATGACGTTTTATAAAAACGTCGCAGATTTGTAACACTTGTTGCGACGTTTTTTAGTTAAAACATCATGAAATAGAAACTGTGACGTTTTATTGAATAAAACGTCGCTGTTGGCTTTAACAGGAACATTTTCTTAAGGCGCATTCATTTCCCACCATTTTGCTAGTTTCTTCTCTGACGTTTCTTCTTCTTTGGTTTCCTTCTCTTCTTTTCCATCTCTGGAAAAAAATTGAATCTGGTCCTTCGGTTTTTAATTTTGATTTTGATTTTTATTTTCACACGAAAATCAAAGCCCTAATAACTTAATCTTCTGAGACCTTCCTCGATCAAATCGTTTTTTTTTTGGATAACAAAAAGCTCAATTAGTATTCTACTGTCTACGAATGTTAGATCTATAAGATCCCGAATCTGACTTAAAAAGGCCCAGTCTCGTGTGATTTATTTGAGTCGAATTTAAAGAAGAAACTTATGTTTTTAGCTCCACCAAGAGGTTGTGTTTGGATTGATTATTAAAGGTAGGCTTTGGGGTGTTTTAGGCTACATAGATTTGCTGAGTCGAGGCTAGTCTAGGAAGAAGGTAAGAGTTTATTTTGAATTTTACGTTTGGTTGTTGAGAATGAGGATGTTATTTTTGTTTAGTAGAGGAATGAAGATAGAATTCTAGGTTCTGGGTTTGGTTTTTATAGTTTGGATTTACCGAAGGAACTACTTGCTTAGTTGTGACTAGAACGCAGGGAACTAACGATGGAATGAGATTTTTGATCTTGGATTATGGCCATTATGTTAGTTTGGATGAAAAACATTGGGAAAATGAAGGAGAGTTCATGTTTGAATCATTATTTTTGCTCCTTTTTGAGTTCTCTGGAGTAAAATTATCTCCCGAAAAGATAGTCACTTAGATCGGTTAGGAAAATTTTTATTATTTCTTTGTTCCCGAAAAGAAACGTGCTTACTTAACTATGGAGGAGCTGCGCCAACTTCCTGATGATACAAGTACCTACAAAGTTATAGGTATGTTGCCATGAATTTTGTGGTGGATCTTCCGTGATTCTCCGTCCTTACCAATCATGGGTCACAGGCTATTTTCTATATCACTTTGGTGTGTAGTTTATGATATCTAAAGAGGATGAGTTATGGATTTTGACTTTCATCTCTTTGTTGTTTGGCAGGGAGAACATGAGTAGTTCAGAACATGAAAGAATACAACTTCAGCATGAATCATTGATTATTTAGCATAAATTACAAACTCTAATGATCTTTATTCTCATACATTGGTCAGGTTTGTCTTGGAGCCAAAATCAGTTTTAATGCGTGAACAGGAGTAGAAGCTCAAGGATAGCGATAATAGCCTATGCCACCCTCGCGGGGCACGGACTCGGATACCTCTTAGGATGTCGGGTACATGTCTTGCGAGAGTGGGGTGCTATACTATAGGTATACCCTGTTTTTCTATTACATGGAAATCCCTCTTCTGTATGTATTCCCAAGCTTAAAGAATGAATGCATGTGCTTTTGTATTTGTATGCATAGATATAGAGATGTACATGGGGTGAACCAATTTTTAGCTCATTTGCCTTCTCTCTACTTTCCTTAGTTTACCTTTTTGTAGATTTTGTTTAAATGCTAGACTGGAAGGCACTTGCTAAGATTTAATGAGAGGGTTTATAAATTCTTAGTGTATATATCAGGTATGCAGTTAAAAGCTACTTTCCTTACAAGCCTTGTGAACAACAAATAAGGGATTTCATTCACCTTGTAAGGTGTCCTTGATTGAACTTACATGCATACTACATCAATTACTTAATTATGCCATTTACAATCTGGTAAACTTGGAATCCCATTCATAATAATCTCCATAAACATCATTTATTTGATGCATAAATGTGTTGGGTTGTAGTATTCTGACAGTAGCCACCTGTTGAGATACTAGTAAATGAACTGCTAGCTTTTCTTCTGTGTTTTAATGTATCATTTGGATCTCCATGTTGGTTCAACAGAAATAATTTGATCTATTTTACATTGAGTAGACCTCAAAAGACTACTTGGAGAAACAGATGGCAGAGGTGGAGAATAACTTGAGAGAGCTTCTGCAACAAGATCCTAGTCTTGCTTGGCAAATCATGTCCATGAGTGTTGTGTGAACTTGAAAGTTTAGAAAGAAAGATCTTTTGTCTTCCATTTAAAAGGTAATGTGAATTTGGGATCACCATGTTTATCCAATCAGGATTGTAATGAACTTGTGTGATGGATATCTTTAACTATACAATCAGGATTGTAATGAACTTTTGTGATGGATATCTTTAGCTACACTAATTAGATCATGACTTGGATGTTACGTAGTTATGAAGAGTTGGAAAATCAAGCTCATATAAGCTTCTCACACATCACTTGGTTGAGAGAAAAAGGAATGTGCTTTTGATAGAATTCAGATTTTGGATTGTTAGAATTTGAGAGCTCATACGACATGAATCCTTTTGAGATACAGTTTGATATAAAGAATATATATTCCTCATTTGAAACGAGCAGAAAGTTTTCAAAAACAACAAAAGAGTTGCCAAATGACATATCACATGATATTACAACTTAAAGATCGTTACAGGCCTCACAATCTTGAAATTTGAAGAATTATTAAATAAATAATTGAAGAATAATTAAATAAATAACTTAAAACTTGAAGAATTATTAAATAAATAACTTAAAAATTGAAGAATTATTAAATAAATAAAATTCATAAATAATATTGATTAGTTATTAAAAAATAAGATTTAAAAAATTTGTATTTTAAAAAATAATTATTAAAATTTAAAAATTATTAAATAAAAATGATTTAAAAAAATGTAAAAAATAATACTATCTGCGACGTTTTTGTATAAACGTCACAAAAAGCAACATTTGTTAACTTCTGTGACGTTTTCAAAAAAGTCGCGGAATGTTGCTTTTCGCGACGTTTCTAAAAACGTCGTGAAATGTGACTTTCTGTGACGTTTTTGGAAACGTTGCCAAATGTGACTTTCCGTGACATTTTTGAAAATGTCGCAGAAAGATCAATATTTCAGTGACGTTTTTCAAAACATCGCAGAATGTTTGTATTTTCCGTGATGTTTTATGGGAAACATCGCAGAAACCTTTTGCCTACACATTCCACGATATTTTTGTGACGTTTTTTAAAACATCGCAAAAAGTATTCTGTGACGTTTCTTGAAATTTTGTGACATTTTAAAAACGTCGTAAATTGTGCTGTTTTCTTGTAGTGAACAAGACTTATTTGAATTTACCTGAGCCATTTGGGACCCAAGTTACAAAATCCCACTTATGTGTATCAGTGATCTGAGGGAGAAGATCAACTAGTAAGTTGAACACTCTAAAATTGCCCTCCCATTGCATTTGGTTCATTAAGGAAGAAGCTTTGGAGTGAAGAGGAATCTTATTTATAAGTTTAGATAATGTCGTCCTTTGTATGAGACTATAATCTATCCAATTATCAAACCATACTCAAATAGTATCTCTGCAGCCTAACACATGCTTAATCAAAGAAAAAACAAACCATCTCAAGCTCAACATTTGTAAGAAAAACCAAGAGTACTCCTTCGAAGTAGACAGTTGCCAAAAGCTTTCATTATCGAGATATGTTTCAGGTAGCCATTTAACCCAGATAGCATGTTTGTCATCAAAGAGCCTCCAAATCCTTTTATAAAGAAACACTTTTTGCATGAGAGATAATCCCCTGTCCTTCTTGTTTCTTAGGAATAGTCACCTTACTCTATTTTACTTTAGCTCTCTTAGAGTTATCAGAACCAGACCATAAGAAAGCTTTCATGATGCTGTCAATCTCCTTAATGACTTTCTTAGGAAGAATGATATGAGATATCCTGTAGACATAAAGGTTTCCCAGCACAGGGATAATCAAGGTAACCCTCCAGTAATTGACAAGAACCTATTCTGCCAGGTGTTAATTGTTGTGCCTAAAATAAGTTCTAAAAATGTCTAGGCTATCTTACTTGCAAGTGGACGAGGTAGTTGTAGTCGATTACCCAGGGTCATCTCCCACAGAGGTGAAATCGGTCCACTTAAATTAATCTTAAACAAAAATAAAAATAGATGCAATACTAAATATTCTATCCCGATTTATAGAGTTAAGGCTTTAAAGAAAATCACAAAATTAACTTTGAGCAAAAAAAGATTGATAAATCGAAGTGGGAAACCCTTGATAATTAATTTCACTAATTTAATCTCCTATGCATGACTGAAGGGAAATGATTGGCTAGTCATCTTACTAAAATTAACATTTGGGTTCTAAGATCAACTCAAATAATAAACTAAGTCTAACTTTCGTATTCAACAAGTTATCATTCGAATTAATTATGAAAACCTGACTATTAATTACCACTTAAGTTAATATATTTCTAATTCTTAACCTAAGCGTCTATAGATTCTCGTTCCATATTAAACTTCTTCTTTTAATCCTTCGTTCAATACCAAAATGATGCAAAGTTTGGTCATGCTATTACGTTCATTCAGTTCAGAAACTTTAGCAAACATAAGACAAAAACACGGACCCTCAATCATTGACTAAAATAACTACATTAATCCTCAATAAAAAAAGATCAGCCCATCATGGAAATAATAAGATTCATTATCTTCATATACTTCAATCCCATCTTTATTAGTATAAGAGAAGTATAAAAGTAACAAACCAAGTAAATAAAAATGAACTATCAAAACCTACAGAGTAAGAGTCAGTTAGGCTACATAATAATGAGTCTAATAAAATAACAAAGAAATAATGCAACAAATAAAGAACAAAATAAGTAAACAAGGATCAGAAGAGGTAGTTGTGGTAATCTGCTACCCCTCTTAAACTTCCTGTATTAGTTCTCATGGCTCTTACCTAGATGATCGAAGGTTCACGCTGCTTCCACCTCTCTGCTGTTCATCTTCTTCACCTCGCTCGACTCTCTCTGTTCTCTTCTCTTTTCTCCCTTTCTTTCCCTTTATTTGTTTTGTGTCACCAAATGAAGGTATCTGTGTCCAAAACTTGTAATGTCTTACTCTCAGTTCCAGCCTCCCGTTAGCTCTCATCTCTTTCCTATTTATAGCATGATTCTAGGTTTAGTGTTGTATGGTTGTTTTGCTGTTAACATCTGCATGTGTTAGACTCAAAGTGAGTGTAAAGGAGTAGTCACAGGGGTGACTATATTTGTCACCCTCGTGAGGGTTGATCACCATCATGACAAGCTTATTCACGATGGTGACACCTTAATCACCACCTTTTTAATGTAAAATTTACATTACCTTTTATTTGCCGTGCAAAATTCACAAAACATTCCCTTCAACCTTCATGCAACATTCACGACCATTTTCACTCAATTCATCTCACATTTGGATTAAAAACACAAGAATTTGTAACCAAAATCAAGATATGAATGCAAGCAAAATCAATATAAATTACACAAAACAAACCCCCCCCCCCACTTAAACTATGCTTGTCCTCAAGAAAAATAAAGGAAACTGGACTATACATGAACAACCAATGAAAAAAACGATTTTCCCAAATAATGGTCAAAGATATCAATGATTATTTCAATAAACATAACTTAAGAACTTGAAACTCATAATATTCCATGAACAGACTATTCTTTGCATGCTTAGTCAAAATTAACAAGTACTTTAACTCAAGTACCATCAACAAGTGTGATAGATACTCACTTCACTCTCCATCCTCTCAAGCATTTAAAGGTAGGATATTTATTTACTCATTGTTCATTTCATGTAAGGCATTTACCCTAAGTTCACTTAGCAATCCAATCTCCACCATTCATATCAAACAAACATTAATTCGAAGGTCTTTATTTCAGTTGTAATGGGGTCGGCTAAAGGTAGGAAAAAGGAAAATAACAGTTTAAAACCACAAAACAAATTGAGCATTTAAAATAATATAAACAATGAAGTATAAAACACTCAATTCTTTACTTTTAAGTTAACAAGATTAGCATTCCCCTTTTTACATCTGTCCTCTTTCTTTTCATTTTTTGATTATCTTCTCTTCCTTCCTTTTCTTTTCATTTTTTCATTTTTCTTTCTTTTTCTTTTTTTATTAATTTAGAACAAGATCAAGTTTAAGGAAAAATGTAAAGGAGAGATAAAAGTTGCTACAACCATACCCATTCCTAACACAATAGCCAACTATATCCTATGATTCCCCCACACTTATTTAAGTGATTATTCCCTAAACCTAATCATACCCATTTAAATGCTCAACTTTCCTTAAGTTCAAAACGGCTTACTAAGTGTAACATTATGGTGGCTTTTTAAGCCAAAGGGGTAAATCCTAATTGCCTTCATCATTTCAACGTTTGCATAAGATTATGTGATCTCAACTAGTATTTACAATCAAGTTCTAGAGTTCTTTAATCATGAAAGAACACTCTCAACAAAGAATACTTGAATTTTGTGTTTAATAGTTCAAAAGGCTCAAATTCTTACAAAATGAAAAGCATCATTTATCTATCACAACAAGCTAATGTCCTTTTGGTCAAAATCTAAATTAATCAGTCTAAGCATGCAAGTATACTCATTCAATCATATTATGCATTTCTAATCCTGATCAATTTTATGTCATAACTATGCATCTCTAACTATTAAATAGCAAAACAAACACATAACACACAAATAATAAATATATTCTTTTAACTAATACTCCCCCCACACTTAAATATCACATTGTTCCTAATGTGATAAAAAAGTAAAATAGGGATCTAAGACACAAAATAACATGAACAAGGACAAGCATTAAAACTAAAAGACATTAAACTGACAAGCAGTAAAAATAGTGAAAGAACAAGGATAGAAATGCAATACGAAAGTGTGGGTGGTGGCTGCATTGAAGCAGTTTGGAGCATGGCATCTTACATCAAGGAGTGGAGAACAATTGCAAGGAGGACAAATATAAGGGATTGAAAAGTAGGCATGTGAACACAAAGCAAATATATTCAGTTGAGTTTCACTAAAAAGGATTAACAAACAACTAATTGAAAAACAAAACAGAAATTATATGGGTTGCCTCCCATTTAGCTATTCTTTAATGTCTTTTACACTATAAGGAAAATGCCTTTTTGTGACAGAAATTACCGACAACAAAAACGATCATTCCATCGGTAATAAAGATTACTGACGGAATTCTCCAACAGATGAAAGCGTCGTAGAATTGGTCGTAGTTAATACTTACCGACGGTTAAAGCATATTCTGTCGGTAACTTTGCCGACGGTAAATTGGACACCATCGGTAAATTTACCGACGGTATATTATCTTACCGTCGGTATCTTTACTGACGGTTTACTCTGTGCCTGACCATCGGTACCATTTAGAGATGGTTGTTTTGTTCCGTCGGCATATTTACTGATGGTAACAAACTTACCTTCGGTATATTTAATAAAAGCTTTACCGACGGATATGTGTTTCCGTTGGTAATGCCTTCTACCATTATCGACAAAACACTGGTGGACCGTCGGTAATTGGTCATGTATTTACCGACGTACGTTTCTCTCCGTCGGTAAATGCGATACTTAATTTTTTAAAATATATAATATATATTGTCATTATATTTAAATTATGGTTAATGTGTAATTTTAATAATTATAAATTTATAATATACATTTAATTTGCTAAAATAGAAATTTTGATTAATGATTAAAAGTTAAAATATCTTAATTGATAATAAAAACATTACATTGTAAATAATAAGTATTTGTAATATAAACTAAATGACCAAAAGTACACTATTGATCTGGAGATGGAGGATGCTCTGGTTGGCCCTTACGCTTCAACTCATCCACCTCTTGATGGAGCTGAGAGATGAACTGCATCAACTGTTGTTATTGTACCATTGCCTGTTGCAACTGCTCTAATGTTTGTTGCAATTGAGTCGACAATGTCTGTACTGTGCTCTCAAGTGCTTCCACTTGACTGGTGGTGGACCACCCAGCAGATGCTGCTGTACTGGACGTGGAGGATTGCAAATAACAAGTGTTCGCAAATGAACCGAAGCCAAATATCCTCCCATGACGGTCCCTACCACCCACTGCTTCAAGATAAGTTTCAGTGTCATCAACAACTTCAAATTGTTGAGACCGTCTGTAACACCCCACTCCCGCTGGACCCGAACCTAATATCGATGGTGATATCCGAGTCCGTGCCCTGCGAGGGTGGTGTGCTACATCACTAAACAATCAAAAGTTGGAATAATTTTTTTTGAATACGCGTAAATCAATAATCACAAATTTGGGCCCACTTTTATTCAGAAACATTTCGTTTACAA